>QNUK01000102.1:475000-505000 GCA_013621035.1 Clarias magur
GACCTTATGACAAAAGTATGTCAGGCTTTAAAATCCTTAACATATTAAACCCTCGTTACGAGCACCGCTCTTCACCAAACCCAAGGATCAAGAGGCTTTAAGCCTCCAGCTTACTCGCTGATTTGTGATTTTCCTACCTGAAAAGGAGCAGGAGAGAAAGGGGCGAGAGAGAGAGAGAGAGAGAGAGAGAGAGAGTTTTAACTTTTATCACTGCTCTCTGCTTCTAACAATTATCATTCTCTTTCTCATTCTCCCTTTTATTCTTCATTATTATTATTATTATTATTATTATATTATTATATTATTAATAATAATAATAATAATATATGTCCATTTGTACAATATGCTAATTTCACTCTAAACACTCGCTAATTACTATTTTGTCTCTTGTAACAGTTTATAGGCTAGCATTCAATCAGGGGTCAAATTTATTATTTATATCATACTACAGCTAGGCTTTTTAGTTAATTTCAGCCCTCGTGCATTCATGTTAAGTGCTAATCTTATATGCTATGTGCTAATTAGCCACTTAGCTAGTGGGCTATTACCTAAGAGCCTAAGTACAGCCTAAAGATTTATCTGTGCTGCATTGATCAAATGTATGTGCTCAACATTGCTCTGATTTCTGTCAGGCTTTAGCTCAGCACGTATTCTGAGAAAGTGCTAATTTAATATGCTAACCGCTAATTTGCATTTTAGCTCATGTAAATTTCAGTTTGAAGACTAGCCTCAGTTTACCAGTTTAGTATACACGCTAGACTCCATTTATGATAGTATGCTAAATCTAAAAGAAAGCGTCAGAGTTCCTGTGCCATTTACGTAAATTACTACTCTCACATGCTAATCATTTCCCCCCACAATTAAGAATGCAGGACATTAACTAAAAACCTTATTACACCTTATAAAGTTATTCTAAACATTTATAAAAGCTTGACATGTATATCAGTCATTCTTGAGAATGGAGACAAAACATGTCTTAAATTCAGAAATAATTAATATTTTGATTATGATAAATTTTATAAGGTGAATCAACTCAGCATAACCAAATAGTTTGGCCAATCCAACATAAGAACATATTAATGGTTGATAAAATTTAATTCATTACATTTTTAAAATCTCTAATATTAAATTTGCTGAATTTGTGTCCTGAGTTTCTGTCAACAACGTCAGTCATTTCTAAAAAAATTAATAAAGTCAGGCACCTTGTGGTCAACCGAAAACCCAAAAACCTCTTCATGATTCCCTGTTAGTTCTATAACCAGTTTGATATATTTTTTTTTATATTTTAAAGATTTGACATTGATACTGCTACACAACCATAACATGTCAACTGTATCTCTTAAATTATATTACATTTGGGGTTAATTTAGTAGTAAAAATGAATGAATTTCGAGCACATTAAATATGCATCTAGCAAATTATGCAAAAGCAACTGGCTTCCACATACATTTCAAAGGTTAGCTAGCATAATGTGGAATTTTGTGAACACCGTCAGGAAATTCATTAACAGACACTCTGCTGTCGGTGATAACTTATTTTGTGACAGTGTTGACAAGTACAATCAAAGTAGGTTTTAATTCACTACTTAAAATACTTTTTACATTTTTTTCCAGCAAAACAGCATTCTGTTAATACAGTATGTGCCAAAAATGTCGTATGTAAGTTAAAGTAGGCTATGCAGTTTGATCTGGGGTTTTAGTAACCCTGAGCTCAGCCTGACCTATCCACGACACCGCCTACTGTTACATTATATGAGGAATGCCTGTGACACAATTACAATATGACAATTAAAAAATTTTGCATTTCTACTGAAACATTATGTTTCTTTACATTATAAAAGATTTTATTAATAGGATTACTACTTTATAACAACTTAGACGAAGCCAGTTTTTATCCTAAATAAATCCTAGTAAGAGGTGTGGGTTGAAAAAAAAAAACATTTATTTATGTCCAGTCTGATGCTGCTCTGAAAAGGTTGTCATTTGTATGAAAATATTAAAACTGGGAGGTTGTTCCAAAACAGGGTTTTATAACCCATACCTCATTGTTCATATATATATTATAAGTTTTGGGAAATAATGAAGTTATTTTTAATTAATATAATTTTTTCTTTTAAATTAAAAACATTTTTTGTCCCATTTTTCAAGAATGAACGTGTTCAGCATTGTTCTGATTTCTGCCAGAGTTTAGCTAAGTATGTATTTTCAAAAAGCATAATTTTGCTAATCAATAATTAGGCTTTTTTTTTTTTTGCTAATATAAATTTTAACTTAAAGATTAGGCATGGTTTACCTAAAAGAAAGTGTTCCTGTATATTTATGTCCGCTAATCTAATCTGATTGCTTTTTTAGCCATTTAGCTATCAGGCAATTACCTGAAAAACCTAAGTAGAGCATAAACATTAAAGTTATTCTAAAGATGAACAAATACTGCCTTGATGAAGTGTATAATTGTATCTGTTTGCCATCACTGTTTTTTAAGTCCAGCTTTAGCTATTTAAAGAAAGTACAAATTCTACATGTAAAGTACTAATGAACTTTTAAAAAATCTAGCAAATATTTACATACAGCTTAAATAATCTTTAACTTTGTTGTGTGGAGAAGTATGGTGATTTAGTGCACCAATCTTCAGAAGATCAGTGCTAATTAGCTGCCTATCTCACTAGAAAGCTAAGTATAAAGCAGGATGAGGAGTATCTACTGTATGTGGTTTAGATAAGTATTCCGAAGGTAGCGACTATGTGCTCCCTGTCTCACCCACACACACAGTCAGACACTTACACTTAAAACCCTGAGCCATATTAAATAAAGAGGTGTGTGTGTGTGTGTGTGTGTGTGTGTGTGTGTGTGTGTGTGTGTGTGTTTAACGAGCCTGTGTGACCCAGAGTGAAGGTCCAGCGCTCATGTTTCCTGCACAGTAAAGTTCATTACACGCTAACTGCAGTGCTAACAGCAGTGCTAACAGCAGCGCTGATGTCACTTAACCACGACTTGCACATGCTTCAGGTTAGTGCTGATTCAATGATATAGATGGCATCGTGGGTAATGCAGTTCCATTGGGACCTTAAAATACATTACTGTTAAAAAAGAGAGAGATAAAGAGAGAGGGGCTAGCCTTTATATAAAGCTGCTCTCTCTCTTCCTCTCTCTCTCTCTCCCTCTCTCTCAGTGTTAATGATAAATGGACACTGTGTTTTTGGTGTTTTGATCTCTCCATGATCTCCATCCTTCACCATTTCATCTCCTTCTTTATTGATCCCTCACTCTTACAAAAGAAATAATCTGTCATGGACGGGGTGATTGCGGTTTCGGGGAGTTTCGGTCTCCAGTTCCCGAAATTACTTTTAGTGCGGACTTTTCTTCTTTGCTTTACTCTGACCTAAAAGTGCTAAATCGATACTGGAGCTAATACACACACATCTTTTATGCTAATAGTTTTCTATTCTATTATATTTATATTTATATTAGTTTTCTATATATGAAATGTGTTGTCTTTAGCATCACTGGCTTAGCTGAATGTGCACTGATTTCAGATGCTAATCACTACTTAGCTGTTTAGCTATCATGGTATTAGCTAGCTACTTTTAGTGTGAAGTTGGTGACGACTTTGTGAGATCATATTTGTTTTTTCCTGTTTACAATTTAAAACTGCTCAAGACAATTCTATTTTGTTTGTGTCAAATCGCTAACTTTTATATTGCTAACTAGCGTAGGTACCCGTCATTGATGAGAAAAGGGTATGTAGAATTTGTTAAAAGGTTAAAGCAAAAAAGAAGCTAATCAGCTTAATGTAATCAGTGGTATAATTATTTCAGATTGAAGCCCACATACAGTACATGTCTCCCTGTGTTAAAAAAAGTGAATCTGACAAAGATGTCTTTTTTTGTCTTAAAACAATTCCAGCTCATTAAAAATCACTTATACTGTACCATGCACTTAATAATATAAAATATTATCTTATCCTAATAAAATAGTCAGCTTTTTTAATTAATATCTATTGGTGCCGGTGTTTGTTTACATTGAGCATGTAGCGTAATAGTAGCTTTTTAAAGTAGATTTTATTCAATATTTAAATTTTGCTTGTGGTGTCAGTTAAACTTCAGGCAGATATCTAAGTACTGCAAAAGTTTTAATCAATTCTATACAATGGTTGATTTAAGACACACACAGTTTGATGCATGCGCAGTATGCTGTCAAAATTTCTGGTTTGTAATCTGGCACATAACTGCTCATAACTTCACTTCTACTCAACATTTTGATTTCATTTATGGTGCAGGTTTAACTTCACGCAAATAACTAAGTACCAAATTAGTGTAATCAATGCTAAAGTTGCATCAAATTCTGTCCAGCCAGTTCTGTATGATGCTGTGAAAAAAACTTTTTTTTTTAGATTGGTTTTGGGTCCTCCAATGTATAAAACGTAAAAATATAATCGGAAGAATGATTTACGACCAATGTACAGACACAACCTTTCTTATATTTACATAGATTAGCTGTTAGGTTAGCGACTGCTACGTTAGTACAAACCTAGCGACCTAGCGATTCCAGCATGATCACTGATGTTTATTGTGTCATAGACTGATTTTTAAATAGTTTTGCTATGATTTGTTTCTCTCTCCCTGTGTGTGTGTGTGTGTGTGTGTGTGTGTGTGTGTGTGTGTGTGTGTGTGTGTGTGTGTGTTTTACATCAATAAAAGAAATCCAATCCAATTACAGCAATCAAAATGTAAACCCCTGCCAATTACACAACAATATTTTTGGTCCATAATTAAATACTTCACATTAGCATAATGAGGAGATTGATATAAAAAGGCTAATTAATATGTTTGACTTGTTAGCACTTCCTGAGATTTTGGAATGCTGCTGAGCATGCTGTGTGTGTGTGTGTGTGTGTGTGTGTGTGTGTGTCTCATTATCAGGGTTGTTTTTACTGAAGTGGTTTTGTCTTTATTCAAGAGAGGGAAATCTTTTTTGCGATGCAGAGTGTCTGTTAATGAAGACGTTGTGTGTCACTGCTGAGGCGTGTTTCTGCTCACTGAGTGCAGTGATGTTAATCAACCTGTTTCAGTCCAAATGTCACCTCTGTCCCGGGTGGGTGTGGCCTGTCCAATGTTTTACACACAAATTATAACAACACCCTAATTAGTGTAAAATCTGTTTGTGTGATTTATAAATTATGCTCCTGGCTTTGTTTTCAGATTAGTTTAGCAATGCAAGCTAACTGAACACTTAAAATACACACACACACAAACACATACACACACGATCTCTGATGCTTCCTGCTGAAAATTTATTTTTCTTCCTAACACCTTTGTATACATTTAAGTTTTCACTTTGTGTGACAGGAAAAGTATTTATCCATTTTTACATCAGACAGAAAATGCAAGCTAATTTCAGGTAGGAACTGAGGAAATATCACATCACGTGGGCTGTAGGAGAAGGTCTAGGAAGCTGCTAATCGAAAATAACATGAGTGTGTATTTAAGTTTGTTTGGTATGTGTCCAGTGTGTGTTGGGTATGTGTGTTTGGCATTTTGCGTGTGTTAGGTGTGTGTTAGGCATGTATTTGGCGTGTGTTACAAATGTGTTTGATGTGTATTTGGTATGTGTTAGGCGTGTGTTTGATGTGTGTTTGGTATGTGTTAGGTGTGTGTTTGATGTGTGTTTGGTATGTGTTAGGTGTGTGTTTGATGTGTGTTTGGTATGTGTTAGGTGGGTGTTTGATGTGTGTTTGGTATGTGTTAGGTGTGTGTTTGATGTGTGTTACATGTGTTTTGCATGTCTTAGGTGTGTGTTTGGCATGTGTTAGTCATATGTTAGACATGTTTCAACTTTGTGTAAGGTGTGCGTTTGGCAATTGTCAGGCGTGTTTTAGGTGGGTGTTTGCCATGTGTTTGGCATGTGTATGTGCATTATGTATGAGTTATGCTGGTTTTGTAGAGTGTTTGGTTTGTGTGTGACATGTGTCGGGTGCATGTGTTAGGTGTGTGTTATGCTGATTTTGGGGTGTGTTTGGAATGTGTTTGGTGTGTGTTTTGTGAGTGGTGTGTCTTTGGTGTCTTACGAGTGTGTTTGCATCGTGTGTTTGGCATGTGTTTGTGTGTGTTTCTCTTATTTTAGGCGTGTTTGGTGTGTGTTTGGAATATGTTTGGTATGTATTCAGCTCCAGAGTCACTTTGCTCAGATTTACCGCACTTGAACAAACACTTTATATTCATGGAAAGTACAAATTTCATATTCTGTACCGTGCGTACACATGCGCACACACACACAGACACACACACACCATACTAAAATGCCTCTATCTCTCCTTTGTCTCACCTCCTCTCTATCTGTCTCTATCTCTACATTTATCTATCTCCATCACTCCCTCCATCAGTTCATACCACTTCCTTCACCTGTGTCTATCTCTCCATTTACCTGTTTCTGTCTCTCCCTCCAACTGTCTCTATCTTTCCCCAAATCTCATGTAATCTCTCCCTCCATCTGTCTCTATATCTCCTTCCATCTGTATCCATCTCTTCTTTCACCTGTCTATCGCTCCCCAAATCTCCTATAATCTCTCCCATCACCACCTGATTCTATCTCTTTCTCCAACTGTCTCTATCTCTTCACAAATCTCATGTAATCTCTCATTTCGTCTGTCTCTATCTCTCACTTCATTTTTCTCTGTCTCCCTTTATCTGTTTTCATCCCTTTTTCATTTTTCTTAATATTCCTCTACCTCTGTTTTTCTCTATCTCTTTCTCTTTCATGTCTTTATCTTTTCTTCCATTGCACTTAATCTCTCCCCATCTGTCTTGATCTCTCTTTCCATCTCTTCACCTCTCCCTTCATCTCGCTTAATCTCTCCGTTCATTCATCTTTATTACTCCGTTCATCTGTCTTTTTTCTCTTTCTACATTTTATGTCTTACATTTACCATACTCGCTTCATCACATTATCTATGAAGTAGTTTAATTACATTTAACTTTTAATTTGTTTATTTATTTTTTAGCATTTATTCCTCCTTTTCATCTTTTCATCCAGTCTCCCCTTACTTAACTCTTTCCAACATTCTCTCTATCTATGCTTTGATTCCCTTAACTTCCTTATACAGTGGAACCTCGGGAAGACGAGCAAAATCTTTAATAAATGTTGACTTGAAAACCGAGCATGTCTTGGTTTACGAGTGTCGAGTTTTTTTACACCGACACACACACACCGACACACACACATTCTCTCGCCTTTACACCCCCTCCTCTCCGGCTTCACACAGACACACACACTCTGCTCTACATTAAAACTCTGCTCTGTCGCGATTCTTTTCAAAGGTAAGGTGCTGGTTCATTTGTTTTTTACTTTACAGCAGTGATTCCGTTAGTCTGCGCTCACGCGAATGTCATTAGAGAGATTTCTTTTTTTTTTCCCGTTAAAACAGTGTTTCCGTTGTGTGTGTGTTTGTTGAGAAGCTTAAAAAGCGAGGTGGGGGGGAGGGAGGAGGAGTTTTACTGTGTAAAGCAAGGCGAGGCGACGGAAGGGGATAATTCCACACACACGCGCGCAACGGAAACGCTTATCTGTTGGGATTTATTTAAACTTTTTTTAAATGTTAAGTGCACGCTAATTTGTTTTATTTTTACTTTATATATTGTATTAATTATTTTTCTGTATTTATTTTTTTGGGCTGTGGAACAAATTATTTGAGTTTTTATTATTTCTTATGGGAAGATTTGATTTTCAAGTGTTTTGGAATACGAGTCCGCTTCTGGAACAAATTATGCTCATAATCCAAGGTTTCAGTGAACTTTCTTTCATTTTTTTCATCCGTCTTTCATCCAGCACTTAGATTTTGTGCTGCTTTTTTCTTCACCTATTTATCATTTCATTCAAAAGTGTCTCTTTTTTTATCACATCCACTCATACTTTATCTTTTGATCTCTGTTTTCTTTTCACTCAGTTTTTACGCTTTCTCTGTTTTTATTTTTATCAGTTTTTTGATTTACTTATATTTTTGTTACACTCGGGCCTGTGTGCAGACACACACATCCAGTCACTGTGCGTGCGCGCACGTGTGTGTGTGTGTGTGTGAGTGAGAGAGAGAGAGAGAGAGAGAGAGAGAGAGAGAGCAAAAAGGAGCGCTAGACAGAAAGAAATTAAGAAATGGAAATTTCCATTCTGTATTAATTCAGTTAAATGAGTGAACGAGGGATAAGTGGATGGATATATGAGGCTACCTGAAGTTCTCACTCTCTTCCATCCTTCATCTATTAATTTTCCTTTCTTGTTTTCTTTATACTCTTTCACCTCTTATCTGTCCACTTTTCTTCTTTTTTCTTTTTATCTCTCTTTCCCTCTGTTCTTTGATGATCGACAGATTTAGCATGACACTCCAGAAGAGGGCCCCACAGATCAGGACGCTAGTGTTCTCCATTTCTCTCTCTCTCTCTCTCTCCATCTTCATTTCTCTTTCTTCAGGTAACGCCTCCTTCGTCCCTGATGCCAGAGCACAGAGCACTAAAAAACCCAGATGGAAAAAAAGAGAGACGGAGACAAGATGAGATGGCTTCATGCAGGATGGCAGTTTTATTCATCCATCTCTGCGTATTTGCAGGAGGGATGTTAGGTGAGAAGATGTCAGCGCGTCTGGCTGGAGCTTTTACATAATCACATCGATATTTCTATGATTCAGCCTCTGGCAGCGGTCGGGTTTTCACTGGCGATGTTTGGCAGCTTACGAGACGAAAATAAAATAAATAAATAAATAAATGAAAAACCCCATACTTGGTTATTGATTTTATTTTTTTATTTATTTTTTTTTTCACTCCTCACATATTCTTTCGCTCACGTCTCTTTCTCTTCACTTTATTGTGTCTTTCTTTCCAGCTTAAAATTTTCAGCAAAGGAAATAAATAAATACAATTAGCACATGGCCGTGTGGACCCCCCTACACACACACACACACACACACACACACGCACGCACACACACTTACTTCAGTCTGTGTAAAAATTTCATAACACATTATATGGCTCTAGCAGTGAAATAAACAGGATAGAATATAATTATAAGCATTATCAGCATATGCAAAGGGGTGCCAGGTTTAACACAATAATATAATTTTAATTTTAAATAAAATGCTCCCTTTAAAGGTGCATATTGTACTATTTCTTTAACAACTTAATATAGGTCTCAGCCCTCACTCATTGTGTGTGTGTGTAATTGTCAATGCCCCACCCAAAATACTCCTCAAGTAATGCAGGGTATTCATTTGGAGTCAATTCCTCTGTTCCTCCTTTTCTGAACGCACTATTTCAGTGTCTACAGTATGTTAATGAGCTTTTGCTGAGCCATGCCCTTCCAGAGAACAAGCAACAAGCCAGGGGAGGGGCTCTTCTTATATGAGGTCACATTAGGGGAGAAAATAGAATTGGTTTGTTTAAACGCAAGCTGATACAAAGTTGGGAAAATTACATTCATATTCTCTGAACCTTTTAAACCTGACTATAAAGTGAACTTGGCATAATAGGTGACCTTTAAACACACTGTGTGTCATGCTCTTATAGTGAATTAATCACAGATGGGGTGTTGTGATGAAGCGGAGTCAGTGTAAACACTGCTATAAGAGTGACTGCTCACCATCCTGATGTTGCTATATTTTACAGCATGATGTGATGATGTGAAGTATGTTTAAGTGATCTGGGGTTATAAAACTCTCATGGGTTATAAAATTGATATTGTTTTTATCCCTTTCTTCGCTTCATATTGGTCCATGTTGTACTATTTCTGTAACAAATTGATAATTGATACAGGTCTCGGAACTCATCCAGTGTGTGTGTGTGTGTGTGTGTGTGTGTGTGTGTGTGTGCGTGTGTGTGTGTGTGTGTGTGTGTGGTGTGTGAATTAGGAATTGCTAAAAGTCTGTTCTCTTAATAAATGATTTACACAGATAAGATTTGTAAACGATGTCGGTCGTCCTGAAACCTTGTTTATTTCTTCAAGGATGGAAATCTAAATCACACTTACAGTAAAGCTTTGTGTGTGTGTGTGTGGGTGCGTGCGTGTGTGTGCACAAGCGCTGAGGTACTTTGAGGATGTTAAGTACAGAGAGAATTACAGACGTTACATGGTGAAGTAAAATGGGATGATGTAAAAGCAGAGAGAGCAGAGCCATGTCTCTCAGTGTGATGACATTAGGCTTCAGATTGGATTGGTTTAGATCGGATAACGCTAAAAGGCAGCACGCTCGTCCCTCAGGTACACGACTTCCATCGCTCCTGTGCTCCTCTGAGAGAGAGAGAATGGCATTTGATCGTTTTCATTACAGGACACATTGCAGAGCTTTTAGTACAGTGTGACCACCTGTACCCGGGTTGCCAGATCTGCACCACAAAGTCACACTTTCACATGTCCTTTACGAATATCGGTATACTGTATAATAGCAGGAATTCAATATATTCTTATTAGCTGTTGGATTAATTCTCTAGAAGAACAGCTGAGAGAGTAGTGCAGGTTTATATTAGTGTACTAATTTCTATAGTAAGAGCACAAACTCAATTGATAATCTTGGGATTTCATCTATCTATCTATCAATCTATCAATCTATCTATCTAGGAGAAGGAGGAATTTACACTTTCTTGATCACATGAGGAGCTGCTAGAGAATTTTTGTCTAATTTCATTTTAAAGACAGACTGATAAGGCAATGTTTATAGCTGCTATAACATAACTGATCAAAGGAAGTAAGTACAGTGGAACCTTGGATTGCGAGTAACTCGGTTTACGAGTGTTCCGCAAGACGAGCAAAGCTTTTTAATAAATTTTGACTTGAAAAACGAACATGTTTTGTTTAGGAGTTTTTTGACACTGATACACACACACACACACACACACACACACACACACACACACACACACACACACACACACACACTCTCTCGCCTTTAAACCCCCTTCCCCGGCTTAACACAGACACACACACTTTGCTCTACACAGAAACTCTGCTATGTCGCAATTCTTTTCAAAGGTAAGGTGCTGGTTTATTTGTTTTTTGTTTTTGTTTTTCTTTACAGCAGGGATTCGTTTTTTGTTTTTTTTAGATTTTTTTCCCCGTTAAAACAGTGTTTCCATTGTTTGTGTGTTTGTTGTGAAACTTAAAAAGCGAGGTGGGGGGAGGGAGGAGGAATTTTACTGTGTAAGACGAGGCGAGGTAAGGGGCTAATTTCACACAGACACACAAACACACACATACACACACACACACACAAATACATGGCATCTGCGCGCACAAATGGAAACATTTATCTGTTGTGATTTATTTGAACTTTTTTTATTTTAACGAATTATGCTCATAATCCAAGGTTCCACTGTTCATTGTTACTTTATCAAAGCAGAAACTAACGATTTTTAACTTATCTAAAAAGTAAAATAAATAAATAAATAATCAGCTTTGATCCCAAGTCCAAAAAGTTAATCCAGGAAGTAATTTGTTTCTGTGTCATTGGAATTATGCTCGAGGAAAGACTTGAGGATTTGCTGTTATTTCAAACAAAAAAAAGTTAATTTAACAGAGAATTTAAAAAATAACAATATTTAAAAATGTCCATCATTTACACTTTAAAATAGCTACCTTATTATTTTTTTGTAACTTGATCTTGTTTTTGTTGATTCAAAGTTAAGTGTAAAATCCTTTTCATCATACTTTAATAAAATACCTCCGTGTGCAATGTTAACAAATCCTAATGGGCAGAGCTTAAACCTAACCTGATCATGCTTATGACATCATCAATAACCATCATTAAAAAAGAATTCCAGGCCGAGGTACCGAACGTATTTACATACATGGCATTAGCATGGAAGCATTAGCTGCATTATTGAGATATTTGAAGTTTAGCTAACGTAAACCTATAAATCCGGGTGTCATCCTTCTGAAGACCAGACGATGATATCAGTGACGAGCTTTGGATCATGATTTAGTGTGTGTCTAATTTAAAATAAAAAGCACATGTAGCTCACAGCAGTGTATCAGTGACAATCAAAAATAATGAAAAAGAAGTTAAAAGATTAAAAATTGATTCTTTCTTGTTCTTACCTTCATGTTGTTTTTCACATTGACACTCAAAGTCCTACTGCAGGTCATGCATCAGGAGTGTGTGTGTGTGTGTGTGTGTGTGTGTGTGTGTGTGTGTGTGTGTGTGTGTGTGATTGTCCCCTCACGTCCATCGGGAAAGAGATATATGACACACACACCGACACACACACACACACTCGCAGCACCTCATCGATTCGGTCCATTTGCTGGACTGAACATGAACCCAATAATCAGATCTTGCTTAAGCATGCGCTTCCTCTGTAATTGACTCTCGTGTATTGATTGAGATGTTGATGTGTCCCACTTCTACACACACATACACGCACACACCTACACACACAGACACAGGCACACAGAGCTAATGCAAAACTGAGACTGAGACCCATCACACACACACACACACACACACACACACACACACACACACACACACACACACACACACACACAACATACACAACCCCTCAAACACACACACACACACACACACACACACACACACACACACACACACACACACACACTTGTGCTCACAAATACACAATATACTGTATAAATATGGAACATAGTGTTTAAAACTCTTCTCTTTATTCTCGTGCTTTTACTTTTCTTCCTGCTGCTTATATTCCTTCTCCTCCTTATTTTCTCATTCTTCATCCTCTCTGTTGTTCTTCCTCATTTTCTTTTTTTTTCTATCTTCTTTTTCTCCCCTTGCTTTTCTCCTTGTATTCCCTTTTTCTTATCCTTGTTCTTTTGCCTTCTTACTTTTCCTTCTACTTCTCTTTTTCTCTCCTTGTCCTCTTCTGCCACCTGCACTTCCCCTTCATTTCCTACTTCCCTTCCTTCTATTCTTTTCCTTCTTCCCCTTCTTCTCCTTCATTGGCAGCACCTCTTCCCTGTCCTTTCCTCCCCCTTTTCCTCATTATGCTTCTTCTATTTTTCTCCCTCTTCCTCTTTCTTTCTGAATGTTTTCTTGCCTTCCGTCTTTTTTTTTACCTCTGTGTCTTAATTCTCATTCGTCTCCTTTCTTCTCTTTCTCCTCTTCCCTCTTTTCCTTCTCCTTCTCCCCACCCTCCCCATTATTTTTGATCTCTCTCTTGCTCTTTCCTCTGCCCTGCCCCTACTCTTCCTTATTTTTCTCTTCTTCTTCTTCTCCTCCTGAGAAACAAAAGACTGACTGATCTGGTAAGATCTGAGTGAGACGATGGTGAGTGTTGAAATAGCTCTAAAAGGAGTCTGGTATCTCGCCGGTAGACCATGAGAAGATGAGATGAGACGAGACGAGATGAGATGTAATGATAATGTATTTAGAGTGAACTTATTTTAAGTGAACTTCACGCTGCTCCTCACTCGAGTCGAGAACACGCAGGATGAGCTCAGGATGAGAGTCGAGTCTAGCCAGACACCACTGTACCCTGTTATAGATAAGACCCGCCCCCTTTGTGTGTGTGTGGGTGTGTGTGTCTCACCCTCACACACACTGTAGTTAAGTCTGATGATACACAGTGTCTGATATTGATGTGTCTAATCCCAGTGCTAAACCTGAACCTGAGCATCTCAACCCAGAATCTAAATTTATAAGCATTAATTAAATATTTCATAAAATTTTCCTTATTATTAAAATGAATCGGAATTAGTGTTTGGATAAAAAAGATAAAAGAAAACACAAAATAGTCTTTTATCAGTTTTTTGCTTTGAAGCTTTTCAAAACACTGACACACACTTCAATCAGAGGTGATGAAGGTCGTGTGTGTGTGTGTGTGTGTGTGTGTGTGTGTGTGTGTGTGTGTGTGTGTGTGTGTGTGTGTGTGCGCGTACGCATGTGTGGTCACACAGTTTCATTTTCTGTTTGAACTCCTCACATGGTATTAATATTCAGCAGGGTCAAGACGTCAAAGTTTACTCACTGCTTTTATAATCGAGGACCTGCAGCTTGACTCTGTGTGTGTGTCTGTGTGTGTGTGTGTGTGTGTGTGTGTGTGTGTGTGTGTGTGTGTGTGTGTGTGTGTGTGTGTGTGTCTGTGTGTGTGTGTGTGTGCGTGTTGGATCACATATGCAGGAAAGAAATCTGTATGATCAGTTATTGTTTTAGTGTTTAGTTGTTGCCACACTGATTATTTTTCTGTAGCTGCATGTCTTGAGTTTTTTAATTCTTCACGGCAATTTGGCAACAATTACGATATTTATTTAAAGTTATACATCATACAGTAGATTCCGCTTATCTGGTTCTGAATAGTGTGTGAAAGCACCACCATGCTTCTTACACCTGCCTTGCATCCCACTGCACAGTAATGGTACTTGCTGTCCAACCTTACACCCTGTGTTGAAATGCTCTTGGTCTCATCAGACCCTAACACACTTTGCCAGATGATTTGGCATGATGTGAATAATACACGACCATGAGGTCACATGCAGGTCATGAGTGGCTCTCTCCAGATGTTCCTGCAGATCCTTTAATCTCGCTGTATGTCCCTCACAGTCTCCCTGAGATGTTCTCTTTTGGTCTCTGTGTCGCTTTTGTTGGGACTTCCTGTTCTTAGTAATGTCACTGCGATGCTAGGGGTTCGCCTCACATTGATGATGGGCGGCAATGTTTTAGAGATTCTTCACCTAATGCAGTCCTTTTCATGTGTATTAAGCTTTCCAGCAGTCAAAGATGTGAAGAAACACATGGAGATGCTGTTGATCTTTACTTGGATGGCAATTCACAGTCACTTCTGTGGTGACAGCTGAGCATGGTCACATGACCTGATATAAAAGTGTGCACATACTTATGCAACTAGGTTATTGTCAATTTTCCCTGTTTTATGTGTATATACTAAAATGTTTCTTTTTGGTCATAAAGGTGATCTTTCCAAGGGTTTCCATCTTGGGCTTTTATATTTTTTACATGACCATATCTATATAATGTTAACAGGGGTGTGTAAACTTTTGTGACGTTTTTGTGATGTTATATCAGATGCTACAGGCTTCCATTAATTGTTACTGACATTAGTTTAAAAACTAAGCTCATGATTTCTAATATTAATTTATTAATAAAAAAATATATTATGCATTTCTCATGAACTCCTCTCCCAAAAAAGTGTGAACACACACACACACACACACACACACACACACACACACACACACACACACACACACACACACACACAGTATTAGAAATAGCTTGTGGTTCAGATTATTAGAATTTCATATTTTCTAGGTGGGAACGAGGGATGGAGGGGAAGAGTGATAGAGACCGGGGTGATGAAGGAGTCACACTGAATCCTTAATTCACACATCGCTTTAATTAACACACCAGTGTTTATCGAACAGAGCGACATGGAGCACGCACACACACACACACACACACACACACACACACACACACACTGATCAGTGAACTAATTTCTCTCATCTCTTCTGCAAAATCATCAGCTTGTACACAAGATCCCATAGTTACACATCTAAACAATAGTGCCAGAATAACGGAACTACAGTTAAACTCTTCACTCTGGAGTGGGTACATTCCAAACTAGCAGTTTTTAAACCGCTAATTAAGAAACCCGACTCAGACCCCTGTCAGCTGTCCAACCACAGGTGGATGTTAAACCTCCCCTTTATCTATACAATGTTAGCAAAGGTACTAGTGCAGCAGCTATGTTCATATCGATATAGGAAAAGCGTACAGATAATGTATCGTCATTCACACCTAGATGGTGGAACTTCCTCTAGATGTCCGTACATCTGAGTTTCTGGCAAACTTAAATGATGACTAAAGACCTTTCTGTTTCTTTTTTTATAATATATATAGTACAAAATATAAAGTAAAAATAAAACAAATGAACCTGCACTTTAACTTTGTGGTAACACTTTAAAAGAATTGGTAAGTATTATTGTTCTATTATGTTGAATATCCACATAGTGTGTAGGTTACATAGAAGAGTTATATAATTTTATTGCCGTTGGGTGGAAAGATCTCCTGTGACCCTCTGTGGTACACTGTCTTGTCAGGTGTTCCTGACAAGACAGAAGTCCTGGTACTAGAACCACATCCAGCTAGAAGTAAGCTTTTTGTTCACAATGTAACTCATAAACAAGTGCATACACAAGCTCCAGTTAGTTCAGAATGCAGCAGCCAGAGTCCTCACTAGAACCAGAATATATGAGCACATCGTCTCGGGTTACTTGGCTGTAACCCTGTTCCCTGATAAAGCGGGAACGAGATGCTGCGTGAAAACGCTATGGGAACATCTCTTTGTTGCCTGGTTGTGAAGCCTGTGCATGTCAAAACCGCCGAATACCTTCGGCTTATAACCTGTGCCAGTCACCGAATAAGGTGCACCTGCAGGTTATAAATAGGAGTGAACCGGAAACATCCTCAGGTCAATTTTGTCTGAAGGACGTCCAGGCACGCCAGCATCTCGTTCCCGCTTTATCAGGAAACAGGGTTACAGCCAAGTAACCCGAGACGTTCCCTTTCAAAAGCTACACTCGATGCTGCGTGAAAACGCTATGGGAACGAGAATACCAACGCCGCACCGCAAGTGTCTGGACCCCCAGGTTGTGTAGCGTGTGCGCACAAGCCGAGGAGGTCTCAGACCTATCTCTGGGATGCTGACTCAAGGATCCATGAACCCGGAGTAGCATTGACATCCAGACTATAAAATCTAACAAACGTGTGTGGAGAGGACCAGCCCGCCGCATCACACACCTGCTGCAGGGGGATGCCTCTTGCCAAGGCAATCAATGAGGCAATCCCCCTGGTTGAGTGAGCCCTGATTCCTAGAGGCGAAGTGTGACCACACGCCTCATAGGCTAGGGCAATGGCATCTCTCACCCAGTGTGACAGAGTCTGTCTAGTGGCAGCCGCCCCCTGGTTGCGACCCCCATGGCAAATAAAGAGCTGCTCTGACTTACGCCACTGGCTAGTGCGGTGGACGTAGATCCGAAGAGCACGTACTGGACACAGTAAGTAAAGTCTTTCCTGCTCTGGAGCTCTGAAAGGCGGAGGACAGAAGGCTTCGAGAACCACTGGGTGCATGGTCGAGAATGGAACCTTGGGAAGATAGTTCGGGTGAGGATGCAGAATAGCTTTGACTAGCCCAGGGGGAAAGTGTAGGTAGGATGGGGAGACTGACAGAGCCTGCAGATCCCCAATCCTCTTCAAAGAAGTAATAGCCATAAGAAAAACCATCTTAAGAGACAGAAGCCTGACAGGCGCTGACTCTAGTGGTTCGAAAGGGGTGTCGGCCAGGCCTTCGAGTACGATAGTTAAGTCCCATGAAGGGACCATCGCTCTAGTGGGCGGCTTCAACCGTTTAGCTCCACGAATAAAACGGGCAACCAAATGGTGCTTGCCGAAGATCCCTCATCACTGGAATCACCCAGGGTGGAGCTTCCATTCCCCATTTTTCACAGCATGTCTGGATAGCAAGTCTGCTCCTACATTCATATGCCCTGGAATGTAAATCGCCCTGAGGGACAGGAACTTGTCCTGTGCCCAAAGCAGAACCTGGTGCGCTAGCTTGTTCAAGCGGCGCGAGCGCAGTCCACCCTGGCGATTTATGTATGAGACTACCGCAGTGCTGTCCACCCGCACTAGGACATGGTAGCTTCTCAACTGCTGGAGGAAGTGTTTCAGGGCCAGAAACAGAGCCATCATTTCGAGGCAATTGATGTGCCACGCAAGAAGATGACCTCTCCAGCTCCCTTGTGCTGGACGGCCATCCAAGACCGCACCCGAGCCCGTGAGGGAAGCGTCTGTCGTTAGCATCTTGCGACGGCAAGACGGACCTAGAGTGGGACCCAAAGTCAGAAACCGGGGTCTGAACCACATAGAAAGGGTACGAAGCCCCCGGCGCGTAACCCTTATTAGCCTCTGGGGGTTGGCCCTTGAATGAAACCCCCTGGCTCTTAGCCACAGCTGAAACACTCTCATGTGCAGAAGGCCCAAAGGTATCACCGTGGACACAGCCGCCATGAGGCCTAAAGATTTATGAAAATGATGAACAGTGACCTTCTGGCCTAGCTTGATTTCCTTCAGGGTGTTGAGAATGGATTCAACACGAGCAGAAGACATCTGTGCCCGCATTGTGACCGAATCTCATGTGACACCCAAATATGTTGTCCTCTGAACAGGAAGGAGAACGCTTTTTGTGGCGTTGAGTCTCAATCCTAAAGAATGAAGATGGGCTAGGACGACATCCCGATGTCGAAGCGCTAGCTCCTGAGACTGGGCCAGAATCAGCCAGTCGTCTATGTAATTCAAAATACGGATGCCCTGGAGTTGTAAAGGAGCGAGAACTGCATCCATGCATTTTGTATATGTGCGGGGTGACAGAGCTAGGCCAAATGGAAGGACCTGATACTGGTAAGCTTCGCCCCCAAAAGCGAACCCCAAGAACTTCCTGTGCTGTGGCAATATTTCTATATGGAAATATGCGTCCTTGAGATCGATTGTCACAAACCAATCCTCTAGCTGAATTTGAGAAACAATCACTTTGACAGTCAACATTTTGAATCTGGATTTCCTGAGATAGTGGATCAAGCCGCGAAGATCCAAGATCGGACGCAACCCCCCCCCTCTCTTGGGCACCAAAAAGTACCGACTGTAGTAGCCCGGGGAAGGGGAACATGTTCTTTGGCCCCTTTGCCCAGCAGAGTCTTTAACTCCTGCGCCAGCAGATGTGCTCGGTCCGATTTCACGGAAGTGGAGACCACGCCGTTGAAACGCGGAGGACGATGTGCAAACTGAATCCTGTAGCCTGTGCCTACAGTCTTTTGTACCCAAGGAGATATGCCTGGCAGTAGTTCCCACGCTGCCAGCTTCTCCGAAAGGGGCACAAGCTTTGATACTTCGGCTGGATGGGGGGGTGTTAGGTGTTGGGTATCCTGAAGTATGGCAGGAGATGCCCGAACACCCAACTTTTCGTTGGAGACCGGCGCTCCCCGAAACACCAATGGTGGCGGGGATTGAACACCGGCCTCGCGGGAGTGCCAGGGAGGAGGCCCTGTTCTGTGATGAAAATCCAGGGAGACACTCCCATGGCCCCAGGCGCACGAACCTCAGGGCTTCTTCTTCGAAGAGAGGAAGCTCCTCAGATCCGGTCTTTTTGAAGCAGATTTCTGAGAAGAGTGGCGAGCCCCACCCCAGTCTTTACGAGGGGTTGTGCAGCTGGTCATGCTCTCCTTCTGCACCTTCTGCCGACGGTCCCGGTTCTTGAGCACGGCGGGGAAGGAACCTCCCAAAGGCCTGTTCATATAACTTCGCCTCCCGAAACCTAGTGGCGACGGAATTAACAGCGTCGCCAAAGAGGCCGGAAGGCGAGACGGGGGCATCAAGGAGGACAGCACGATCCTTATCCTTGATGCCCATGAGGTTCAGCCACAGATGCCTCTCCGTGGATACCATGGCAGCCATAGAACGGCCCACAGCGCGAGCCGTCTGCTTGGTTGCACGGAGAGACAGGTCTGTGGCTCGGCGCAGCTCTGCAAATGCCTTGTCATCAATAACCCCGCCGGTGCTCAGGTCCTTCAGTAGGTCAGCCTGGTAAGCCTGCAAAACCGCCATGGTGTGCAGTGAAGCACCAGCCTGACCTGCTGCCTGAAAAGCCTTCCCCACCAAAGCAGATGTCAATCTACACGGTTTGGAGGGAAGGGTAGGCTTTTTCAGGGAAGATGATGTCCCAGGAGAGAGATAGCCCGCAAGCGTCTCTTCTATCTGGGGCATCATCGTATAACCGCGTGCTTTCGCATCAACGATATTCGAATAAGTCAAAGTCGATGGTACAAAAACACGCAATGAATACGGCCTGCTCCATGAAAGAGTTAATTCATCATGGAGGTCACCAAAGAAGGGGAGAGAGAGACGTTGAGGCTCCTCCCCCCGGCCACCCGACAGAAACCTGTTGTCCAATCTCGAACGCTTGGGGGAATCTCGCTTCTGCGGCCGGTCGATATGCAATCGCTCGACCGCACGCGTTATAACCTCTAATAATTCCTCATAAGCTCTGTCAGCACTGGAGGAGCGTTGTGAGGAGGCTACTTCCATGGAAGCGAGAGAGGAAGATTCTTCCGCTCCTTCACAAGAAGCGCCGGAGCACGCTTGCGAAGCGGAAGCTAAAACTTCCTGATCTGGAGAGAGCGAGAGAGAAATCGGAAATTCCATCTCGTACGCATCTGCCAGATCAGCATGCGAGCCCCAGGAATGCGCCGCGGCTCGCGGTTTCTCTTTAAAGAAAGTGAGCCGCGCATGAAGCACCTTAATAGGGAGAAGATCACAGTACTCACAGTCTCCCTAAAGCCCGAGGCAAGCGTGTTTTTCCCCCAAGCACTCGAGACAAAACTCGTGAAGATCGCCCTCCGAAAGAGATCTATCGCACGGAGGCACACATCTCTTAGGCTACTCCGCCATATCGGCGAGTTAATGCTGTTATTTTTATTTTTGCTTTCGTTACGGCTTGCACATGCACGCGCAAACACAAAGCGGTCCTGAAGACAAAAAGATCTGAGGATGTTTCCGGTTCACCCCTATTTATAACCTGCAGGTGCACCTTATTCGGTGACATCATGCCTGGCACAGGTTATAAGCCGAAGGTATTCGGCGGTTTTGACATGCACAGGCTTCACAACCGGGCAACAAAGAGATGTTCCCATAGCGTTTTCACGCAGCATTGAGTGTAGCTTTTGAAAGGGAACACCCCTATCTTATCTACACTGCACTGGCTTCTAGTGAAATTTCGCATTGATTTTCAAATACTCCTATTGACCTACTATATAAAGCACTAAATGGTCTCACCACACAAGACCTGAGTAAAGTGCTAGTGTTTTACAATTCGCCATGCCTACTTTGATCAAAAGATACAGGTTGTTTGTCAGTACCGCATATTTTGAAAACTACAGCAGGAGAAAGAGCTTTTTCTTACAAATCCCCAAACTTTTGGAATAGTCTTCCAATTAATGTGATTAGTTAGTCTTGCAGCTCTTGTGTGATGTCCCTGGTCTGCAATGGCCAAGAGCTACAAAAAAGGTTCCAGAACTAGTGAACATGTGACAGGGTCATGGCCTGCCAGGAGTCACAAATGTGCATGGGGAGTGAAAGCTGAAAGCCCGTCTGATTCAATAGAAGAGCTTCTGTAGCACAAACTGCTGAAAAATTCAGGTTCTAATTGAAAGGGGTCAGAACACACAGGGCATCACAGTTTGTTGTGTATCGAGCTGCGTAGCTGCAGACCAGTCAAGGTGCCCATGCTGACCCGTGTCCTCAACCAAAAGCTCCTACAATTGGCATGTGACCATCAGAACTGGAATGGAAAATGGTGGGCTGGTCTGATGGAGCATGTTTTCTTTGAATGACTGGATCTGTGTGTGTGTGTGTGTCTGTTCATTCCTT
The DNA here is from genome assembly GCA_013621035.1 of Clarias magur. NCBI lineage: Eukaryota > Metazoa > Chordata > Actinopteri > Siluriformes > Clariidae > Clarias > Clarias magur. Next base: position 496,445 of record QNUK01000102.1, read on the forward strand.
GTCTGGGGAAGAGATGTCACCTGTGGGAAAAAGGCAAGCTGGAGGAGGCAGTGTGATGTTCTGGGCAGTGTTCTGCTAAAAAGCGTCAGGTCCTGCCATTCAAATGGATGTTACTCTGAGTTACATTCCTTCATGGAAACCTGATGGTAGTACTCTCTTTCAGCAGGGTAATGCACCCTGACACCCTGCACACATTGTTCAGGAGTTGGTTGACAAACATGACAAAAAGCTTGAGGTGTTGCCTGGACCTCCAAATTCTCCAGATCTCAATCCAGTCAAGCATCAGTGGGATGTGTTCAGGTCTTCATTGTTCTGATCTTCGGGTTCTGCTTGGTGTGTTCTGCGATGTGTGTATCATAACGTACAGCTGATCGGTTGTGTTTGGATGTAAGAGTCATTTCACAGTGACATTTGGGGGAAATCATTAGCGAGTGGGGTTTCCCGTCCATCATGTCTGCAGAAACGCACTGTGCCCACTGACAGGAAAGTTTCACTGTCTTTGGCTTTACCGACTTTTATTACAACTACTGTATAACGTCAGACTGTAGTGATCTTCTTTCTTTCTTTCTTTCTTTCTTTCTTTCTTTCTTTCTTTCTTTCATTTTTGTATTTCTTTCTTTCTTTCTTTCATTTTTGTATTTCTTTCTTTCTTTCTTTCTTTCTTTCTTTCTTTCTTTCTTTCCTTTGTGTGTGTGTCACTGAGTGTGTATTAAAAAAGGGGGGGGGGGGGGTGGATGTCGAAAGAGGAATAAGGCTGTTTCTGACCCCGAGTGCCTCAGATATTTTTGGCTTTGTTATAAAACATCAAGCTACATGTTTGTCACCATGCAGTATGTGTGTGTGTGTGAGAGCATGTGTTTGTGCGTGTGTTGCCTGTAGCAGATGCTGAGTGGGCAGAGTGTGCACTTCCTTACCTTCCCTACCCCTGGACTGAAGACTTTGCCCTCACTCCTCTCTCCCGCTCTTTCATGAGTTCTAACCCTGAACGTCAGCGCGAGAGCTGCAAGAGTTGCAAAAACTGTGAAAGCTGCGACTCAGCTTCTTTCATTAAAACACACCTTTAGGCCAGCGTCCAAATCGTCGTCCAAGACATCCTACGTCTTCTCCCTGTTCATACATGTGTTCTGCTCATTGGAGGTTTTTTTTGTCTTCTGAGCGTTCTCCTGTGCCTCTTCTGCTGGAAATCTTGCAGTAAACGTGACATTGTTGCAGATGATCAGCTTCTCTGATGGATGTTTATGACTCGTTTATCAGATGCGTGATGATCTGTTAAGGGAAACAAAACACATTCACACACACTGTTAAGGACTTTCAGTGGGATTTCACTGGAGTTTGCAAAATATTACATATTTTACAGTAGTGATTGCATTAACATTTCCCTCAGATTTTCTTTTGGTTCTTCAGTCAAAGTGCCACATGACTTCAGTGTCAACTCACCTGCCTGAATGTGTTAGATTAAATCCCAACGAAAACCCAAATATACAGCTTTATGAAGACCAATGAATAATTAAAGAAAAGTCCTTCTCCCCTGTCTGGAGGAGACCAACGCTATCACCACAACTAGCTAGCATGAGTCCATTTCATTTAATGCATGTAATGTGTACTGAATTACAATTATATTCACACTAGATAAAGAATATAATTGTATCTGTCTATTGAATATAGTTCTGTCAATCAATTTAAAACATGTTGAACACTAATTAACACATTAATACATTTTCTCCCTAAGCTGCGACCCTGCTCATAACCACACAAAGCAATCACAGGAAGTTGGCGCTAATGTCTTCTAACGAGGCTCTGAAAGTTTATAACTGCTTCATTAATTAGAACAACACACAAACTCAGCGGAAGCAAATGTGCAGTACTGTCATGTGCAATATCTCAGTTTTAGTTTCATTTTAATTTAAATGCTTATTGTTATATTTATAGTTTAAGAGGATAACCTCATCAGGTCGCACTGTTCACATGTGCAACATTGAGTGCAATACCTCAGCTGCTTTGAAATCTCAGTTGAATAAGATTGTCTGATGTTTACATATTTGTATATTTGTACTCCTTTATATTTATTTTTTACGCTTTTTATTTTATTTTTATGTACCTTAAGGAGCGACACCTATAGTAATTTTGTTTTACCCTGTACAATAGTGATGAGAAGTTTGAATCATTTTAGTGACTCGGTTCTTTGAATCTCGTTCATCAAAATGAGTCATTTAGTTCATTTCGTTCTTTTGATCAGAAATAAAATAAACATTTTCAATAAACAGACCCCCAATGCGTCCACATACACGGATTTTGGCTATAGTTCCAGTAATGAAAATATTACAGTGCAGCTAAGGTCATATTATGATAAACAGAATGAGCAGCTCACCATCATATCTTCTAGTCTGAGTCGTTCGTTCTTAATCTATTGCACTTCATAGCGTCTATGGGAGTCACGTGACAAAAGAACGAACAACTCGCAACTTGAAGACTCGTTGAGAACCGTTCAATCCTGTTTCCTGTGTACTGCACTGCATAGCGTCTAGGGGAGTTACGTGACAAAAGAATGAAAGATTCAGACTTCAAAGGTAATTACTCATTTCTGCTTCCTGTATATAACCTATGGATGTAGGTTTGCGCATGCGCAACCAGTAGAAAATGAACGAATCACTCTCCGAGACTACTCATTCTTCTGAATCACGTTAAAGATTCATTCAAAAAGAACGAATCGTTCATGAACGACCCATCATTACAGTACAATGGCTATATATCATCAGGGCTAACCTGATAAACAACCACGACGCCCAAAATGATGCTCCCACCACCATGCTTCACAGGCAGGATGATGTACTCAGGGTGATGTGTTTGAGCAGGGAGCACACATTTTAGAACACAATATTAGAACAATTGGCTCTGCGTGACAACACAACTTTGTGGAGTGTCTGGGAAAATTGACAAGGCGGATGGTCAAATATGCAGAGCAATGTAAGTAGTCTCCAGGGTTGAGGGTTCGATTCCCGCCTTTCGTTTGTATGTGTGGTGTGTTTCCTTTGGGTACTCTGGTTTCCTCCCAACGTCCAAATACATGTAGATTAGTCCACCTGGTGCTCCCAAATTGCCCATAGTGTATGAATGAGTGCATGTGTGCTCTGTGGGGGATTGGTGACTCAAAAATAAGAATTACTTGAAAGTACTTGAAAGTAGACAAGGACATGAGACTCTCTAATTGAATCACTCTCTGAATCGCTCTCTGGAAGTAAACCTAACCATTATTCTGTTCATACTTTCTAAATAGAGAGCTGATTAATATCACTTGTTCTCAAACTGTAAATAAAAATATATATCAATTACTTTTTTTTAATTATTATATAGGGTGTTTAACAAGGATATTGCAACACAGCAGCTTTACAGAAATAAAAATTCAGAGTTAGGAGTAGATTTATTAATGTATAGCTGTACAGCCGGAGGTGGCGGTGCTGGGGGAACGAAACTCAGACTCATGTAGGTGATATCAGATATTACAACCAAAAATCAATCTCTGATATAACGGTGTGCTCTGTGCAGCCGTATAAAAGGAAGTTTAAGTTAACCTCACTGTGTGGAGGGTATATACAGTACTGTTCACTGATGGAGACTCGGGTACAAAGACTCAGGAGCAACTGCAGTCACGTGCCATCACTGTGCAATGTGTGTATCAGATGCAGTGCAAAGTGGAACCGTCTTCAGCATTCCGATTTATTTCAATTTTAAAAAATCCTACAATCTGAATTTATAGCACACATTGTAGCATAAAGTTTCTCTCCCAAACCCAAAAAAGCCTGAGTTATCTCCTGAACAAGACTATGAGAGAGAACCAAAAGCTTCTGAACTACTGAAGAGGGAGAAATACTGACTGAGGTTGTTATTCACAATGCACATCAATAATACTTTAAATCATTATTCATCAGAAAACTCATAGTCCAGATCACAGGAACATGCGTTCCTTTGGAAGGATCCGAGACCCGTATCAGAGAGCCCAGATAAGAAGACTCAGTGTGTGTTTTATTTAGTCGTGTGATTTGAGCTGAGTCTGTGAGCTAATGTCCAGAGTCAGACCTTCTCCTGATCCTGTGTGTGTGTATGTGTGTGTGAGTGTGTGTGTACTGTATGTGTGCACTGTTCCTGGCAGTGAATTAAATCAGATTAAACTGCCAGTAGATATAATAGTGTGTGTGTGTGTGTGTGTGTGTGTGTGTGTGTGTGTGTGTGTGTGTGTGTTCTTATTTCTTTTTTATATTTATTTAAATAATCTATCTATCTATCTATCTATCTATATATATATATATATATATAGTGATATAGTGACATAAAAAAAAGAATACAAAGCCAAAATTAAATAAACAGGTACTGTAACTGACTGTAACCAAGAAAAGAAAGAAAGAAAGCACAATTAAATTAAAGTTTATATTTATTTTTAAAAATGTCTTTCTTGTTTATTTTTAATGTCAATTAAAGCTTCCTTAATATAGCTTTATTAAATGAAAGAATTAATTTTAGATATCAAAAGAGAGAGAGGTCCAGAATTTTTCTTTCTAGTTTAATTCTTTAAATTCACAAAATGTGTGTGTGTTTTTAATCATACTAAGTCAAATCAAATCAATAACAGATAAATATTATGTCATTTCTTTATATAATGATGGCGTTTGCATGTTATTCCTGTGCTTGGCGTGTTTCCTCCGGGTGTCCGGTTTCCTCCCACAGTCCAAAGACATGCACATTAGACTAACTGTCATTCCTAAATTGCTCGTAGTGTGTAAATGTGTGTGTGTGTGTGTGTGTGTGTGTGTGTGTGTGTGTGTGTGTGTGTGTGTGTGTGTGTGTGTGCGTGTGTGTGTGTGTGCGTTAAACAAATGTTACTGAATTAATTAGCAAGCAAGCGGTCGATCTGCAGCTCAGTGAGTTTTGACTTTAACTTGTCATTTCCATTTTTTCTTTGCTGACGTTACTTAACACACCACTATTCAATATTGCCTTTTTCTCCTCTTCTCATTTCTTGATGTTTTCAGTACAGTGTTCATTGTTCATTAATGCGAACAAATCGACTGTTTATCCTAACTGATTTTTCTTTCTCTACAAAAGGAATGAACTCGTCGTAAACTCGAGACAGTTCAGTGTGTCTGAGCTCCAGCAGGTTCATCTGATCACTCCCATATCCCATGATCCTCTCTGTTCCTGTCATCACCCCATTTTCCATGATCCTCTCTGTTTGTCATCACCTCCATATCCCATGATCATCTCTGTTCTTATGGTCACTTCTATACGCCACGATCCTCTCGGTTCTTTTCACCGTTCCCTATCCCATGATGCTCTGTTCCTGTTGAGCCCATGATCCTCTGTTGCTGTCGTGGAACAAATTAACCACACAAGCATGACATTACTCAGTGTTGCCTAAGCCAGGCCTGAGGAACCTCATAGTCTCACAGGGCGACATGACGAAAAGCTTTTTACTGGAAATTTAGTAAATAAGTTCAGATGAAGCATCACAGATCACACACAAACACACACACACACACACACACACACACACACACACACACACACACACACACACACACACACACACACCGAGCAAAAAAACTAATTTCATGAGAAGAATGGCTCATGGGTGTGAGATTCGAGCAGCTGATGTTCAGTCTGAGACTAATACGATGACATCATCGAGGCACGACCCGCTCCTGGAGCATCGGTCTGCATGCATCGTGCCTTCACCTCTTTCACATGGAGGACAGGCAGGTCCCTCAGTACTCTACACCGGATCATGGCGAGTGCGTGTGTGAGTGTGTGTGTGTGTGTGTGTCTCCTCCAGCTCTTATTCAAAAGCGTTTGTGCTGTAGATGAGCCAGTAATGCTCGTCTCTCCAGCTCCTCCTGATGTGCTCCAGGCTAATCAACTGGTCCTGTAATCGCGTTACTCTCCCGTCAGCCAGGCCGGGTGACTTAATTGGGACCGAGACATCGACAAAGTGAAAATTAATAAGTTTTTGTCGAGCTCCTGGCGCAGTGTCTTATTAAGCCGTGCGGGTCAATTACAGCAGCATGATGTGATCACGGGCCAGGAGCAGAGGAGCGCCGATCTGATTAGCCTAGCGACTGGACACGCTAATGATCTCCTGCTAAACTGCACACTGATGTGCTGTACGAGGGGGGAACAAATACAGTGGACCGGCTTTAGGAGCGTCAAAGTCTAAAGGTATTATTAAGGAAAAAATAATTTACAGGAGTAATAATTTTAGATTTGAGGAGCTGAGTGGGAGTCACAATGACATTTTAATAGGGTTGTGTGTGTGTGTGTGTGTGTGTGTGTGTGTGTGTGTGTGTGTGTGTGTGTGTGTGTGTGTGTGTGTGTGCGTGTGTGTTTAGAGGCACACAAACTCAAATAACAACAACAGCAATGCTCATTATGAAGTGAGACTGTTTCTTCAGTACTTGAGTTAACCCCCCACCCCACCCCTCCACAAACACACCAATTTTTAAAGAATTTATTTAAAAAAACAAGCATTCCCAACAGTGTTTGACTGGCACTTAGTTAGTAACCCAGTGTAAAGATCTATGTATCTAATGACGGGAACTTATGTACTTTTGTAAGTCGCTCTGGATAAGAGCAGCTGCCAAATGCACCAATGTAAAAGTCATCATCGTCATCATCGTCATCATCATCATCATCATCATCATATGAAGAAGAAAAATAACAAAAGGTGTCCATGTATAGTACGATATTTCAACAAATAAACAAACAAACAAACCTCTTCTGCTTCCTGATTGGTCAGAAGGTGTTGCTTAACTCTCTATAATAGCAGCTCTGACAAGTTTATATGAATGCCCTTTTTCCTGATAGGTCATCGTTTCCATAGCAACAGCTCATTCATTAAAATGTTGTGCTATCACTGATATGGTGACAACATAAGAGATATTTCTTTATCATTAGTGGAAGGAGTCTCCAGTGTCACATCTTCAGGGTCGAAGAGTTTACACTTTTAAAAAAAAATTCTATGTTCAAAAACATAGAGTAAAGGAGTAAACCGCTGTGGTATAAGGGGAATAAAGCACTTTGTGCTGCTTGATAAATAGGAACAGTCGCTCGATCTGTGATGTTAAACCAAACTTTCCAGATGTTGATGTTGCTATTAAACATCAGTAGGACACAACAATGCGAAGTTTCTGTTATGGGAGATTTGTGTTTATGCGCACATCTGTTGCTCCGGACGTATGGAAACCATTTGGAAATGATACATAAGAGAGATAATGGTGTTAAACAATTTCCTCAAGTGTGTGTGTGTGTGTGTGTGTGTGTGTGTGTGTGTGTGTGTGTGTGTGTGTGTGTGTGTGTGTGTGTGTGTGTGTGTGAGTGTGTGTGCCAAGCTGGAAAACTCTCTAAGCCTTGTCCTGCTTTACAGTTTTCCTCACAAGATGCTCCGATGGAATTTTTCCAACCCGAGCCAGCATGGCCTACTGGAACTTGTTCTTTTTTTTCTCGTTCCCAGCTTTTATAACTGCACCATTAATGTTTTTGCTTGTCGTTAAGCTTTACGAGGCCGAGTTTAACAGAGGAGCGTGATTGGGGCGCCTCTTGCCTTTTCAGCATCGCATGTGCTAATGATTTGGCGTGTCTCGGGACTTTTGCGTAATTTAATTATCGACTCGACGTATTTTTTTCCGTCGCTCCTTATTGTCCGTGCCATCGGGATCTGAGAAGCGCAGACGGAGAAAGGAGAAGCCGTGTTTCCTTCACGGCGATGTTTCCTGCTGTCATTACGCCGTAGATTTAGTGCCGAGCACAGCGAGTCGAAGTCGATGTCTCCGGAGTCGAGTCGATATTTTCTCTCTCTTAATTCATTAAACCTGCCTCGCCATTTCTGGTTCCGTCTTTAAGGCGCACAGATGTGCTGCAATTATCCGGATGTCATTCCGAGTCAGGCTGACTTGTGTTAAAAAAAAAAAAAAAAAAAAAAGCACCATGTTGCTTAATCCTATAACGTCTCAATCATGTTTGTGTGTGTGTGTGTGTGTGTGTGTGTGTGTGTGTGTGAGGATCAATGTCTTAATTTACCTTCGAGCCAGTGAGGTAATGGCTTTTGATAAGACATTACATATTCTGCTTTTAAACTTCAAATGTCTCTGGTGCATTATTGTTCCCTCTCGCTTCTGGAAGTTTCCGCCCTGACTCGAGGTAATACAGACAAATGAGCCATTAATGCTTTTCAGAGTCCCATCCTGCATTCCACTGCTGCCAGCTTGTTATCAGCTCGCTGTTCCCTTAAACACATTTTCCTACCTTAAGCAGCACTTTATTGTGGCGTGTTCTTTTCTCAAATCGCATTAAACCAGAAATGCATTCAAACCCGATCTGCAGCGAGCCAGGCATTTCCAGGAGACTCCATTACCTGTCATGGCAGCGCGTGCAGGCCTCCTCGGGCCCGGGCCGAATTAGTAAGATGATCACGGCGCTGAGGAACCACATTGTCTCAAAAGCAGTCGGACCTGATCACCATGGCTTTATTGCACGTAGATCGAATCAGCTACAGTTCAAAACGCATCGCTA
>QNUK01000102.1:510000-520000 GCA_013621035.1 Clarias magur
AGAAATCAGATTACAATTCGACATTTTCATGAAACGATATCAACAAGCATCTGGTGCACAGGATGGTCACCACATTCACCAGGTCTGGTAGTGACACGGATATGATTCATGCTCATTCTTTCTCTTGACTGTGTTTTAGCCTGGTTCACATGTTTGGCTAATCTACATCTAGGAAATGGCCTGTTAGACCGGAATAAAAAGAACAAGCAAAAACTCAAAACAGGAAAAAGATTCATACAATGTTTATTTTATTTCTCTTCATTTTTAACACAAGGCCATCATATTACCTGAAACTTTAAGCTCCACCCACTTAGAGCATTTGGCAAGCACCCTTATCCAGAGAAACTGACATTTAATTTCATTATAGGGTTGAGGGTTAAGGGCCCAACAGAGGCAAATTAGTGGTGGGGTTTGAACCTGGGACCTTCTGATCAGGAGTCCAACACCTTAACCACCCAGCTACTAGCGTTAGCGCCTATCGTTAAAGCCCACCTACAGTACATGTCTGATTTGAGCGGCTAAAACTCTCAGTTCGGATATTTTACACGCCCTCACCTCAGGCTGCTGTGGATATGTTAGCTCTAACGACCCGTGTTTTATCTCACAGTGGTGTGTTCCACATCACTGCCTTCATTAGCAGCACAGAAACATGTGAGACGAACTGGTTATAAACTTCCTGCAGGAAGAACAAACATACAGGGGTCTGTCCACACATCTTTGAAGATTCAGTTTTCAAAAGTTACATACATTTTTTTGGGGGACTAGACCATGCTGTTTGTATTTGGTGAGGATTTGGGTGCTTTGCATTACAGTCATTTCGGTGTGTTCGGTATCCTCTTTAAATAAACAATTTTCATATTTCTTTTCTTTCTGGAAAGTATGTTTAACCTAATTTAAATATTTTAATTCGGATTAAATATACACATTCACTTCAACCTAAAAGCCTCATTTACATACATAAAGTCATGTAAAAAGGTTTTATGTTTTAAAAACTAAAAACAAATACTTGAATTTATATCCTGAAGATTAATTGCAGTATGTAATGTTTAAAGAAAATGATCTTGTACTATATTAGATTATATAGTCCATATACTGTATATATAGCGTGTGTGACAATGTGTGTGTGTGTGTGTGTGTGTGTGTGTGTGTGTGTGTGTGTGTGTGTGTTTTCTCCATCTCAAATTACACTGTATCAAAAAGATCCTCTAATAATTCACCTTATTAAGCCTTATTATATTATATGTTACATATAATATAATAAATGTTTTCTAATAATAACGAAATCTCAGCTCGTGCACAACCACTTTTTTCACTGTCCTTTTTTAATTTTTTAATTAAATTTTTTTTTTATCACTGATGAAGTCAAAACGAATGAAACATATGGGCAATACTATGTTTAATTATACCCCCTGATTCAATTGCTTGTAAATCCACCTTTAGCAGCAATAACCTGAAGTAATGGTTTCCAGTATGACTTTATTGGTCTCTCACATCCTTTTGGTTCATTCCTCTTTACAACGTTGCTTCGGGTCATTGAGTTTTTTCGAGCGTTCACTTATGCACAGCTCTCTCAAGGTCCCGCCACAGCATTGCAACTGCGTTGAGCTCTGGACTTTGACATTCTGAAAACATCATGATGATTTTTACACACACAAAATAAAGGCCACAAGATAAAGTTAAAGGCACATTAATTTACACATAGATGCTTAAAAATACAAAATGACTTATTTTTCACAAATGTGTCTTTTTTGTTTTCTTTTTTTTTTATTATTGAGGGACTCGTTTTGCTAACGAGCTCAGCGTATCCTTCTCGCCCAGGAAAAATGATTTCAATAAGTGTGATTCATGTGATTCATATTTTTGATGAATTTGTTGGTTTGATTAGCAATGTAAGTCATTAGGTAACAAAAGAAGCTAAGAATTCACTACACCACCATGTCAATAATGAACACAATAACCTGCCAGGTGTGTAACTGTGTGTGTGTGTGTGTGTGTGTGTGTGTGTGTGTGTGTGTGTGTGTGTGTGAGGCCAACATCTAATGTGTTTGTTGTACAACATGACCACCAGTGCCACTCTCTCAGCGCCAGGATTCATCAAATGAACAAAAGCAGTAAAAAGCAGATGGGGGGAGGAGGGTTCGGGATTAGTCAGTGTAAACGCCGGCCTTTGGTGATTCTCGCACATTAATGGGCTTGTAAATAAACCTGGGCGCAGATCAGTGAGCCGCGGGCCGAAACCCTGCCAGGCGGCGAACACCCAGGCGGCACGCAGGCTCTCGGCTCTCTCCGTCATCACTTCTTTCTATCGCCCTCTCTCCCTTTTGCTCAGGTTCTCCTCTGCCCACTGGATGCCCTCGGCTGGCACTGGGAACGCCCGATCCGTTCCAGAGGTATTTAATAATAAGTAGACCTCCCACAGTAAAGTTCATCCTCGGAGCAGCAGCGTTTTCTCCACACCTCACACCTTGCCCTGGGAAAGATAGAGCGAGGGCCGATGCATCAGGAACGCATTTATACCGGGACCAGAGCCAGAGCTCTACCTTCTCTTAAACACACACACACACACACACACACACACACACACACACACACACACACACACACACACACACACACACACACACTCAAAACTGTGTTTACCAGAGTTGGTGTGGTTTAATTTTTTAGGAGGTCAAGGGGCAGGAAACACTAACGGTGTGTTGTGTAAAACTAACTAAGTAAAATAAATTCATTAAAATGTTTAACTTTCAGAGACACTCGTCATCATAAACAAATGAATAAATAGACAGAATTCTTCATCCCTCATGTTTAAAATGAGGAGTGTTATCAAAATAAATGTTATTAGACTGATGTTTGTTTGTAATAAATAAAGACAATCTGACCCTGGAGTCGCAGGTCACCATGGAGTCGAGACGAGGACAAGTAAAGAAATAATATGACGTAAGGCAAGAAAAGGAAAAAGACATGATGATGAAAGGAAAGGAAAGACGACAAGACAAGAAATAAAAACAAGATTAGGAAAGAAAAGGAACAAAGCCAAGACAATGAAAATAGAAAGACACAGATGCAGGCCGTGGATTGAAAGATCTTTAAACAAAAAAATTCACACTTAATTGAAAAATTCTGACTTTTATTTTTATACTTTTATATTTAATTGAGTCTTTTTTGTGCCTTAGATCATGCTTGAAGCCTCAAACCTGGGATATCTGTAGGAGTCGTGTATGACAAGGCTTCTATTGAAGCAACATGTGTTAGGGTGCGTCAGTGTGTCACTGTGTGTGTGTGCGTGTGTGTGTGTGTGTGTGTGTGTGTGTGTGTGTGTGTGTATACACACCGAGACCCGGTGTGAGCCTTGGGCTGAGTTTGATATTCACAGTGAGCGCAGAAACTCGTGTCTATTTTCATCCTTTACGTAAGAAACTGTGCGCTAATGATTACACACACATTCCAGTGTGTGTGTGTGTGTGTGTGTGTGTGTGTGTGTGTGAGAGAGAGAGAGAGAGAGAGAGAGAGAGTGTATGAGTGTGTATGAGTGTGTCCTGGGAGTATGGAGTGGGTGTTTTCTCCCTTTCAGGAGTCACTCCACATGGCCTCCTGCCTCTTTTGTCTTTTTATAGCGCTCCCCCGGAACGCAGCGCGAGCCAAAAGCAGCTCAGTTCCTGCGCCAGAGCCGCCGCTCGGGGAATTCTGCCGTTCCTGCCCTCGTTTTCCACACACCTTCTCGCACTTTCTCTCCCTCGTTCCCGGCTCCCAGCGCGTGTGGTGATCTGGGAGTCATTAGGGCCGCTCCTCTTGAACTCTCTCTCTCTCTCTCTCTCTCTCTCTCTCTCTCTCTCACACACACACACCCTGATGCACTGCTCTCTCCATCCTCACACTTTCCTCTCACAAGTCTTGAATTCATCCGCTTTCATCTTATTTTTTTTATTTCCCTCTTATTTACCCACCACGCTTTTTTTACTTATCAAAAGACGGCACGTCACGCATTTTTAATCCATTTATAGTTACTTAGTAATTCCTGCTCTCTCATGCAGTAGAGTGGTCTCTCCCTCAACATCATCGCTACACCATAGTGCTGCTGAGCTCCGTCTCCTGATTGGTCAGAATCAGTAGCGTTAGCGTGTGGTGTTTAGTGTAAATATGAGATTTAAGCTACAGTAATAGTGCTGGTTATCAGCAGCTCTCAGGCCCCCAGCAGCAGGACATCTGATTAATCTCCTCACCGCTGTAAAGCTCTTCAGCGTATTAGCATCAGCATACACCTAGCACCTGTCTCTCGCTCCCTCTCTCTCTCGCTCTCTCTCTCTCTCTATCGCTCTAACCTTCTCTTTCTGTTTCTCTCTCTTTCTCTGTCTTAGTTCAGTTCAGAAGGACTTTATTGGCATGAATGTCAGTCATACATCGTCTATACCGCTTTATCCTGTATACAGGGTCACGGGGAGACGATCATCGCAGGACACACACAATTTGGGAATGCCAATTAGCCTAATCTGCATATCATTGGACTGTGGGAGGAAACCAGAGTACCCAGAGGAAACCCATCAAGCATGGGGAGAGGATAAAAACCCCGTGCACACAGAAGTGGGAAACGGGAATCGAACCCGGACCCTGGAGGTGCGTCAGTGCTAACCACAATAGTCCTCTGTGCCGCTGGCATGAATGTTAACAAAACAAAATCATTAATTGTTGACAAAACAATTCTAAAAGATTAATTACATTATAAATAACATCAATTAAAATTTATAAACATATATAAACCTTTTAAAATGAAAGAATAAAAATAGGTAAACAATAAGACAACAACAAAAAAACATGAATATGAACAACAACAAGAACAATTATTAGGTAACAATAATCTAAATAATGGTGATGTTAAATTGTACTGTGTGCACATTGTGTCTCTCAGGCTCTCACACTTGCAGTAAGTCCAGCAGTGGGGCTTTCTCCTAAGATTAATCTCTCTCTCTCTCTCTCTCTCTCTCTCTCTCTCTCTCTCTCAAACACACACACACTCACTCTGTGTTTCTCTCAGGTCAGTTCAGAGTCCATTATTGCTTCATTGGTGTTTTTTTGGTCTTTCAGCTGCACCCGGCAAGGGGTCACCACAGCGGACCATCACATACAAGCTTGCCACAGGTTTTTACGCCGGATGCCCTTTCTGACACACCCCTCCCATTTTATCCGGGCTTGAGAACGGCACTGCATCCAGCGGCTGGGGTTTGGGCACCGGCTGGGAATTGGGCCGTCCGCATGGCAGGCAAAACACCTACCACTGAGCCACCAGTGCCCCTTAATAATGCTTTATTCGTGTAAATGTTATAAATCACAAAATGGCCAAAGCAAATAATTTCACAAACATTGCACATGTATTTGCATTTAAATTTTCCAAAGAAATGCGGAATATGCTAATTGGTCTTGCCAAATTGCCCCTAGTGAGTGAGTGAGTGTGTGACCTGCGATATATTGTGACAGAGTGTACCCTGTCTAGTGCCCCGAGTCCCCCGGGATGGACTCCAGGACCCATATTCACAAAGACTTCACTCAGAGAACTCCTGTCTTGGCCTAAAAAGTTCTAGCTGGGAGTCGTAGACCAAAAGTGATTTCGGAAAACTTCTTAGAGAAACTCTGAGTAAGGAAAGTTCAAAAAGTTTTATCTTAGTGAGGGGGTGTGGTTGACCCCTAGGGATGATGCAGCAGTTCAAGCACTGTGATTGGTTGATTAAAAAATAACCTCTGACCTCTGTAAATGTCATGTAAATGTGCTCTTTGTGTAAATAGAATACATGATAATAGAACCAGACAGTGAAATCATAATGTTTGTATGTAATGAAAGTGTATAATCATGACTCCAGGCTACTTTATGCAAAGTTTCTGTTAGAGGCTAAATGTCTTAAAGTTAATTAAAACAGCCAAATGTTGAAAATGTGTCGACTTTTGAAGCAACCAAAGTACACACAGTAGTTACTATATTTAAGTTCTTACATTTATTAACCACACTGATTTTATTACTTGTGATCCAGTTCACATTGATGGGAGCGAAATGGTTCAGCTTTTACCAATTCACATGATTGCAGGACAGCCTGTTTAAGTTGCATTTTTGGATGGTATGTAGCCAACAATCTAAGAGAGATGGAAGGAAGTAAAAGAACAAGAAAATCAAATTGGACAGAAGAGCAGTGTTTACGTTTAGTGTTTGGAGAATATGTCTTCTTTTCGCCATTTTGTCCTCTGCTATAGAAACTCTTAAGCCTCTTAAAAGTCCTCCACTCTACTCTTAACAGTTTTTACCTTAGGAGCTGTTTTTGGGGCTAAGATGTTTTGTCAATCATTTTTTATCTTTACTAAGATTTAATCCTAAATTTAAGGGGAAGTTCTAAGAAAATATCTTAATCCTAAGAATTTTCTTAGAGTTTCGTCACTAGGAGCAAACTTTTATGAAGCTTTGTGAATACGGACCCAGGCCTCCAGTTATCCTGTATAGTGCTATATAAGCAAGCAAAAAACAACAAAAACAGGTAACTATCTGAGCATAACATATTAATTTCAGCACTGTAAAGCATAATGATTAAACAACAACAACAACAATAATAATAACAACAACAAATACTAACTGTAAACTGTACATCAATAACTGAACAGTAGTGATGTAAAATTCTGACTAGTTGGTCGTTTTTTGGGATATTCAGGCTCTCTCTCTCTCTCTCTCTCTCTCTCTCTCTCTCTCTCTCTCTTTCTCTCTCTCTCCATCATCGTGTGTGTTCACGGTGAGTCACTAATTGCTGCGTCCGCTCAGCGCCTCTCTCAGTTTTTCTTCCTCACGCTGCGTCGAGTGCCACTGCAGGAACACGTTCATTTTTCTTTCTGTGCTCGTGCCATGTGGAGAACTTTGGCACTGTGCAGATGTCCACTAAGTGCTGACGATGAGGGAGCGAGGGAGCGCGAGGCCACGACCAACAGGAACAGGAAGTGCAGACTCGTCCACTTCACCTACTAGCCATGTGCTTTCATGGCATTTTTGTGGGGTATGGAGAGGAGGTTGGTGGGTTTAGCATATAACACACTCAAACACACACACACACACACGCACGCACACACGCACGCACACACACACACACACACTTGGTGGGTTTAGCATATAACACACTCAAACACACACACACACACACACGCACGCACGCACACACACACACACACACACTTGGTGGGTTTAGCATATAACACACTCAAACACACACACACACACACACACACACGCACGCACACACACACGCACACACACACACACTTGGTGGGTTTAGCATATAACACACTCAAACACCACACACACACACACACACACACACCACGCACACACACACACACACACACCACACACACTTGGTGGGTTAGCATATAACCACAGTCAAACACACACACACACACACACACACACACACACACACACACACACCACACACACGCACAACTTCGCACGCACACACACACACACACACTTGGTGGGTTTTAGCATATAACACACTCAAACCACACACACACACACACACACACACACGCACGCACACACACACACACACACACACACACACACACACACACTTGGTGGGTTTTAGCATATAACACAGTCAAACACACACACACACACACACACACACACACACACACACACACACACACACACACACACACACACACACACACACACACAGAGAGAGAGAGAGAGAGAGAGAGAGAGAGAGAGAAAGAGCCAGAGAGATTTCGGGTTCCATTTTGTACTAACATCTATATTAGTACTTTAGTTAACACTTAATTACTGACTTATCTTTACTAAAGTATTAGAGTTTGTGGCTTAAAGGGATTAGTGTCACCAGTAGAAGGGAGTGTGTAGAGGAAGGGGATTAATATCGGTAATAAAAGTAATGTGTAGTGGAAGGAGATTAGGGTCAGTAGTAAAAGAACATGAGTAGAGGAAAGAGAATTAGTGTCATTAGGAAAAGAAAATGTGTAGCGGTAGGGGATTAGTGTCACTAGAAGAAGGGGGTGTGTAAAGAAAAAAACACTTGGGGATACGTAATGATCTCTCTCACACACACACACACACACACACACACACACACACACACACACACACACACACACACACACAGTAAAATCAAGGGTGTAGAGGAAGGGGATTAGTGCTGCTAGGAAAAAGGGAGTGTGTTGAAGAAAGGGATTAGGGTCACTAGTAAAAGTATTTGAGTAGAGGAAGTGGATTAGGGTCACTAATGTGTGTGGAAGGAACCAAGGAAGATGGTCAATTAGGATCACTAGTAAAAGGAGGTGAGTAGAGGAAGTGGATTAGGGTCACTAGTAAAAGGAGGTGAGTAGAGGAAGTGGATTAGGGTCACTAGTAGAAGGACGATGGTAAAGGAAGTGGATTAGGGTCACTTGGAATAGGATGTGAGTAGAGGAAGTGGATTAGTGTTGCCAGAGGCGGAAGTGTGTAAAGAAAACAGACCATGACCTGGGGATTGCAATAATGTACGCAACCACATAACCACACACACACACACACACACACACACACACACACACACACACACACACACACACACACACACACACACACACACACACACACACCCTATACATGTTTTCCACTAAAACCTGGATGGTTTATCTAATTTTAAAGGAGTTACAGTAAGCTGAGTTCCTGCGCTCCTGTGCGAAGGAATTTAACATCTTAATTATCCACTTTTACTCTTTTACTAAATCATTGACACACCACACACTCACCAAACAAGAGTAGGATAGATGGATAAGGACAGATAAACAAACACATGGTTGTTTCACATGTTCATTAATAGACAAAGGAAAATACTAAAGAGACAGACAGATATAGACAGAATGGCGGATAATAGTAGACAGATTGACACATAGAGTATATGTTCAGAAAGACAATTAAACAGATAAATATAGACTGACAGACAGACAGAGGCATACAGACAGACACATATGAATGTAGTCAGACAAAGAAAGAATACATAGACAGAATGATGCATATAGAAAGACAGACAGACATACAGTATAAACAGATGGACAGTCAGACAGACATGCAGCACATGTAGACAGATACAAAGCCAGGTGTAGATAGTATGTATATAGGTAGAGGATGTCAGACAGATCATATAGACAGACAGACAGACAGATGGACACAGACAGAAATACAGATGTATATAGACAGACAGATGAACAGATAGTACAGTATATAGCTAGAGAGATGGACAGATGCATATAGACAGGCAGAAATACAGACAGACAGATTATATAGAAATTCGGACATACAGACAGGTTTTTATTTTCCTTCTTAAAAATACAATGAAACTTTTTTTGTTTTTTAAGTATTTAAGTATTCCATTCCAGTTGGTTGTAGATTTTTGGGATTTTTGTAGGAAAAGTGAGTTTTCCTCTCTGTCACATTTCCCAAGCTCTGCGCTTCAAAGCGTAACTAATGAGCGGAAAAGCGCTGCGGTGTTAAAGCAAAGTCGTTCCTGCAGCCGTGTTTTAGCGGTGTCGACATTAGCGACTCATTTTCACCTCCAGCACAAACACTCGATGGGTTTTCTCCTGGTTGTAGCTCGTATCAAAAGAAGCATTTGTTAGCAATAAAGCGGCGGTTTGACTGAGATCCAGTTCTCTGAGGCGAGCGCCAGGACCATGTTTTATTCCTGAGAAATCAGACGAGCGAATGTTTGTGGAACGTGAAGGGACACACTCCCACTGCCTCTGTTTAACTTTAACTGCCCTTTTTTGTGTGTTTTAATGGATGGAGATGGTCCAATTGCACTTTGTCAAACGATGGCCGAGTCCCAGACCGTATGTGTTTGATAAAAAGTAGAACTCATTAATGCTAGTCAGCAAAAATGTGTGGCTTGGGACGCACATGCAAAAACGATCTGAAAAAAGAAAAGCGAAGTTTATTAGCTTATTTTGTATCAAATGTTAGAAATAATGATAATTA
>QNUK01000102.1:525000-550000 GCA_013621035.1 Clarias magur
GCCATCACTTAAAATATAGTCATAGGTACAGTGCATGCATTTTTAGAAGGAAATGAGCTGCTTAATTTTACTGAAGCTCCTGCAGAACCAGTAACAGAACTTCTGAGGACTTTGTCGCACCTGCTTCTTTTTTCATGCAGCAAAACCCAGAAGCTTTCTTTCTGTTGACTTCTTCTTCTTCTCCTTCTTTTTATTTGTCTGAAAAGTAGTCATTTACATAATATGTTGATTTCTTTTCTGGCCTAAAGAAAAGAAAGCAAGACATTAGTTCTTGTAAAAAAAAAAAAATTGGAAATCAGAAATACAGTATATTTTTTGTACTGAGCTTTGTTTTAAAAGTACAGTACAATAAGAAATCCAGATGTTTCCTGTGTTGTAAAATCAATGACACAACAACTCACTTAGGTTGCAATTTGTTTTTCTTTTATTATTCTTCTACACTTGGCAATTTAAAACTCATATTTCTATAATAGAAATAAGAGGAAATAATATGTGGATTGTTCCTGGGCTTTTAAGGATAATTAGTCATTTGCTTTAGATGAGAGACATTTTGTTCAAGATCTTTTCATTTGCGTTAACACCAGTCTTAATGTATTGCACGGTTGTTCATTTGGAATAATCTATTATCATTCTGGACAAAAAATGCAAATGTAAAAAAAAAAAAAAAAGTATGTGGAAAAGTACAGAAATTCCAAAACCATCCTGTAGAAATGTAAAGATGTTGTCCTGTGATATACAGTAGACGCTGAGATTCTGCATCTGTTCTGTTTCTATTATTTCCATATTTATCTAATTCTCATGAACTTTAAAAATATCTCTGTTTTGCAAAATGAGGAACAAGGAACAAGGCCTGGAAATGTCCCGCAATTCCCCCAAAAAAACATTTGGACACAATACAGTTATTGTGCCGTATTATAAACATAAGGCACTGTGTTTTACATCTGCTCTTTTCTCATCATTCTTATATTTCTGTCAACCTTTTAAAAACATTTCTGTTACAGAGACAAATTATGGAAAATTATGGAAATTTCCAAATGTATCTGGACAAAACTAAACACTCCAAACTCGGAGGTTCTAACTCTGTCCTTTTTCCTAGATAGACTGTCCTTTTTTTTCTTCTTTTTTTTTTTTTCAAACACACATCCTTTAAAAACAGTAGACAACTGACCTCAAAGTTTTGGAAGTTCTCCCAGTGAAGGAAGGTCATACTAGATTCTAAGAATTTTCAGGTCACCAGAACGTCATGACTATAAACCATCAGGAATCTGATTTAGATTCCTATGATGTGATGGACATCACTGGCTCTTAATGGACTCTAATGGGTTTCTGGTGGTGTTTCAGCAGTTGTTCTAACGGTTCCTTTCAATGTTATGTTAATCAGATACACATGACAGAGGTTCCTTTACGTTTCTAGTGAAAACGTTCTGGATTATGATGGAAACTATTAGAGATTTCTCCTGGTTTATAATAGATCTTATAATAGTCTTGGAGTTTGATGATGTAGTCTTTGATCGCTATCACCCAAATGAGGATGGGTTCCCTGTTGAGTTTGGTTCCCCTAAAGGTTTCTTCCTACGGCCATCTCAGGGAGTGTTTCCTTGCCACCATCACCTTCGGCTTGCTGATGAGAGACAATCTGATCATTTTGATTCATACCTATTTTCTCACACATACATTCATACATTTTTTCATACACATAAATGATTTCCTTTTGATTGTGTTTTGTGACAATGACAATTGTTAAAAGTGCTATACAAATACAACGGAATTGAATTGAATAGAATGTTTCAAATGTTAATGGTCCTGCTGTTTGAATTTTGAATTTCATCTGATTCTACTCATCATCTAGTCCTGAATGAAAACGTTTCTGATACAAACCATTAAAGTCTTCCACTGGTTCTAAATGGTTATTAATTTGTTTATGGTGGTTTAGAATAGTCCTAATGGTTCCTTTTTCGAAATGTATTCTAACAGATATGATCTACTCCTGCTAGAAGATCTTATCGGGCTTTCGTCATATCTGATACTAGGCAGAACATTTCTAAAGGAAATGCTTTAATGCTTCTGATGGAAAATAAAACTGCATTGTTTAAATTTCTCTTCACCTCGCTGCTATCACATGATAAACAGTGTTAACTGATCAGGGTTATATTATTTTTGGGGTATTAAAAAGTGATATTCTACTGTTGTCCTCATTCGGTAATCTAAAAAAGACGAAGAAGAGGAGGATGAGGAAGAGGGAATCGTTTTATGCTGAGACAAATTCAATTCAATTCAATGTTGTTTTTTTTGCTTCTTTTTTTTTTTTAGACCAGAATAACGAACACACTGAGTGAACATTCTAGTCAATTACATGACTCATGAACTATTCCTAGCCCTAGCAACGGGATTGAGGTGAACGTCGCAGTCAGGGCTTTTACCGCTAATTTGTCACTTGCTTTAGATGAGAAACATTTAAAGTTTAAAGGGTAATGTAAAGGTTAAAAATGATTCCAGATGCATTAACGCCAGTCTAAATATATTGCATGGGTGTTCATTTTATAATAAAGGGGTAACGTGTAAGAAAAGCAGCATGGTAAGGGTCAGAGGTCATGATACCGTTTGGTACTGATACTGAAATGAGAAATCTACACAGTGTTATTCTATCAGGTGCACCAATGAAACAATGGGCATAAAAAGTTAATTGTATAAATGCAGGTCTGCTGTTAGATTTATTATTTACAGGAAGTAGATTTCAGCGGTTACCATTTTGTTTGCATTTTGTTAAAATTTCAATTTGTTGAAGATCAATATCAGGTGATCATACTGATCAACATAAGAGCTGCTATTTACACACACACACACACACACACACACACACACACACACACACACACACACACACACACACACACACACACACCATTAATATCTACCTGTAATCTTTCTGTTACAAATATTTAAAATAAATTTACAGTTAAGACAGATTTACAAATAAAACGAGTGTTTGCTTCTTTAAATGTTATGAAAAGAAAAAAAAAAGAAAAGGAAGAATTGTATTCAAAAAAGCTTACATTTGTCCTCCATCATCATCATCATCATCATCATCATCATCATCAGTTCACAGATGCACAGATCAGATTTGCTTGCAATCAGACGAACAATGATTCAGTTTCAGACTCTGGCAGTTGTTAAAAAAAAATCTTAAAAAAAAAAAAATTATAAAAAAGATCAAACGGTCATGATTGATGAACGTTTCTTAATAACAGGCTGAGCACACATGATGTGAAACGTCGAGAACAAAAGCTCTGTAATTTTGAGCTGTAAGACAAAAAAAAAAGAAAGAAAGAAGAAGAAGAAGAAGAAGAAAAAAAGAAAACCAGCAAAGCAGCTCGCCAAGAGAAACATTCCCAGTTATTGTCTGAATGAAAAATCGGCCTCTCCCGTGCTCCGCGGATCATGTAAGATTTGAGCAAACAGAAGTTCTGGCCAGCTGTACCCTCTTATCAGCATTTTTTCCTTTCTTTCAGTTTCAGCGCTGAAATCCTCCCCGTCAGGACTCAGGCGCTCTTATCAGCCGTTAGCTTAAGTGCTCGGACGAGAGAATAATAAATGGGACAGAAATGACATTTCTGGAGGCGCTCGAGCGTCTGGGCATGCTGGGGCTCTGGCAGCGGGACGATTAGGTCTGATTAATATCACTGGGATCAGAAAAGAGGCTGGATTTAGCACACCGTGATAGTGCTGGTGCCAAAACTTTGGGGAGGAGAAAGCACTTTCAGATCTGTGATCTGGTTTAAAAGTGATGTCAGTGTCAGTGTGCGTTTGATCTTATTAGAGATACAAATGTGTACAGTGAGCAGGAAAAACATAAACGCCGTCACTAAGCGTTCTGTCTGTGAATAAGACAGACGCATCACACACCGCTCTCCGATGCCGCACAGTGACTGTTCGAGGTGATTATTTTCCTCTAACAGCACACCGCTGAGAGCTTTATTCCTCTTACATCACAGTAAAACATTACAATGCTACTTATTAAAAAACCTGTACGTCATACTGTACCTTTTATCCGTTTATAGTTACAGAGTCAGATTAGTCCCTATCGCAGCTAGTGTATAAACACTCAGGAGTCTCTCCTTGTTCTCTCTTCCGAAAATATAAGAGTCTCAGTTTGTGATGTTACTGAGAAACCTCTAAGAAGTGTAAACTCTTCTGTCCCGAAGCGCGAGAGAGAGAAAGAAAGAGAGAGATTAGAAAGACTAGGAAAGATTAGAAAGATTAGGAAAGACTTTCTGTTTCTTCCCCTTTGTCCCTCATTCTGTCTCTTTACATCATTCCCTTTTGTTCATCACACTCGATCTTTTTCTTTTCCTCTATTTATTCCTCTTCCTGTCTCTCGTCTCACACTCTCTTGCTTACTTTATATTCCCATCTGTCTTAATACTCTCTCTCTCTCTCTCTCTCTCTCTCTCTCTCTCTCTCTCTAAGTCCCCTCCTTGGATTTTAAAAGGGGTGAAGAACACTTTAACCTGTTCCACTCCATCATTTTCCTTTTCTTTCCTTTTCATCACTGATAAGCATGTGTTTGTCCTGGTGGCACTGAGGTCAAACCACAGGAGGGCAGGATGGATAAACACACACATACCCCCCACCTAACACACACACACACACACACACACACACACACACACATTCAAATCCCTAAAACACCTAAAAAGACCTTTTCCTCTCCTTAAACTTTCACGCGGAATTCATTACCCCGAGTTATTGCCCCTGTGTGTCGGGGTGCGAGTGCGGCCCTTGAGTCCTCGCCACGTCCTCAGCTAATTTACCCAGATCCCGAATCCGTCCTTATCTGAGGCTTTAGAGGTTCCGAGGTTGATTAACGCGGCCCGGGGGTGTTTATCGGTCCCGGCCGGCGGTGAGGAAAGTGCTCGGAGCATTCCGCATCCTATTTTCCCTCCTCGTATTCGTCAGCAACCATCTGCTTAACTGATCTGGCTGCACTTTAATTAAAAGGGACTTCCATCTCATCGGGATTGTTACAGAACGGAAGGACAGCTTTCTGATGACTTCAGCATTCCTTTCCCTCCCTCATGTCCCTCCGTTCTCTCCCGAACTCCGTCTTTCCTTCTGCCACTGCTTCCACTTCAATTCGGAGTCGGTTTATTAGCATATTGAGTTACCGTGTCGAGTATTGCCCGAGTGGTTAAAGCAGTCTATAATACAAATGAGCCTATTAATCAATCTGCTTAGCTCGTTAAGATGACCCCGCCCCCTTCTCGCTCTCTCCCTCCACCTTTAGACAAAAATAACCAGCGCACAATTTTCCCTCTCGAAGAAAAAAAAAAGTAATTGATCGGCCGAGACGTCGCTGGTGTCTGCTTCTTGTTCCTTGTTGTAGTTTAGCACTGGGTCAGCGTTGGGTCCTTTTCAGCGTTAAATCACGAAAACATACTCAATAAGTCACCAGATGATGTCACACCGCTCTCACAGCCCTAGTTAGACTGATTTGGCTTTTCACATAGAGGTTGGTGATTTAATTATTCTCAGAGTATCTCTCAGATTTCAGTCTGAATCCATCCATCCATCCAGACAAGTGTCCAAGCATCTGGACACATCTGGGCCCGTATTCACAAAGCTTCTTAGAATTCTCACAAAGAGCTCCTATCTTAGCTTAAAAAGTCCTAGCTGGGAGTCTTACACTAAAAGTGATTTAGGAAACTTTTTAGAGCAGCTCTGAGTAAGGAAAGTAGAAAAACTTTTATCTTAGTGAGGGGGTGTGGTCGACCCCATTGCTAGGGATGATGCAGCAATTCAAGGACTGTGATTGGTTAATAAAAAAATCACCTCTGATCTCTGCAAAGATTTTGAAATGTGCTCTTTGTGAAAACAGAATGCATGATAATAGAACAGACAGTGCAATCAAAATTTTTGTATATGAAGAAATTGTATAATCATGACTACAGGCTACTTTATGCAAAGTTTCTAGGCTAAATGTCTTAAAGATAATTAAACAGCTAAATGTTGAAAATGTGTCTATTTTTGAAGCACCCAATTTCCACACAGTAGTTACTATATTTATGTTCTCACATTTATTTACTGTACTGATTTTATTACTTGTAATCCATTTTAGGTTGATGGGAGCAAAACGTCTCAGCTTTTACCATTTACATGATTACAGGACAGTCTACAGTAATTAATTTGCTCTGTTGGGTGGTATGTAGCCAACAATCCAAGATGGAAGGAAGTAAAACAACAAGAAAAACCTAATTGGACAGAGAAGCAGTGTTTACTTTTAGCTTTACTTTTAGCGTTTGAAGAATATTTCTATCTTCTGCCATTTTGTCCTCTCCTAGAGAAACTCTTAAACCTCATGAAAGTCATTCTCTCTACTCTTAACAAATTTTACCTTAGGAGCTATTTTTAGGGCTAAGATGTTTTGTGAATCGTTTTTATCTTTACTAAGATTTAATCCTAAATTTAAGAGGAAATTCTAAGAAAATGCCCCAATTCTAAGATTGTTCTTAGAATTTCATCACTAGGAGCAACTTTTAGGCTTAAGAAGCTTTGTGAATACGGGCCCTGGTCTATAAACCGAGCAGCAGTTCAGATATTTACTTTAGGTAATACACTGTCCAGTCTGAACTAAAAAAAGATGGTGTTTTATCCTGTTGCATGTGCTGTGTTTTGCACTTTTTGTCATGCACACTCATAACACGACCGGCACTAGGACCCGGAAGTAATACGGTCGGGTTTCAGGAAGCATAAAAGGAAACAAGATGACGCATCACATCGCTCAGTCATTGAGTTATGCCCGTGCTATCGCCGTCGCCTCGCTCGTCCAAACGTGAGTACTCACTTTCTTGGGTTATCGCTTCTGATTGGGTGTGTGTATTTAGAACGCGGGTTTATTTGTGTAAACTCTTGCTCTCGCTTCGGGAGAGTTCTAAGAATAACTTGCGTGGTTATCCTGCCTACTCGCGCTACTTCCGCGTTTGGGTTTACCATCCACGCTACAGGGCTAACTGCTAAGTCTTCTGCTTCATCTCCGGTTAGTCCGTGACAGAATGACTGAGCCTCCGGCAGTAAACCCAGCGGAGTTTGCTCACCTCTGCGATGTGGTTGACCGGCATGCTAAGCTGATCGATCAGCTCCGTGGTGAAGTCGCATCGCTCCGCACGGAGCTCCAGGGCGTCGCGGCCTTGCGCCGCGAGGTGGCGGAGCTGCGACAGGAGAATGCGATCCTCCGCGGGGCGGCCGCTCAGCCGGCTGTGGCCACGCCCATCGCAGCGGCTGCTGCGCCGCCAACTCCCTCTCCACCTTCTGATGTTTTCTTATCTTTACCGGATAAATGGAATGGCACGGATGGGAAGTGCAGTGTTTTTCTAACTGCATTGGATCTTGTGTTTGAGTTTAATTCCACCAGATACTCCACAGACCGACTGCGCATTGCTCTTCTCGTTTCGTTGCTATCCGGGCAGGCAGCTGAGTGGGCCACGGCGGTTCTTCGTTCGGATTCAGATGTCGCCTACTCCTACACCGAGTTCACCCGCCAGCTCAAGCTCACCTTTGAACATCCAGCTGCTGAGGTGGAGACCGACTCCAAGTTGTACCATCTAAAGCAGGGAGGGTCGTCCGTGAGCCGTTACACCGCGGAGTTTCGTACTCTCGCCGTACAGACCGACTGGGGAGACTCCGCACTCCGGACGGCCTACTACGAGGGACTGGCTGCGCGGATAAAAGACGAGCTCGCCGGACGAGAGCTTCCAGCTACCTTGGAGGGTTTAATTCAACTCGCCCTCCGGATCGACCAACGGCTGCTCGTTCGCCCCAAGCCAGCTCCTCGTACCCTGCCACCCACCATGACTGCACTACCACACACCACGCCCTTCCTCTCCCGCTCACCAGTTCCAGAAGTCCACGCCCCATTCACTGCAGCACCCACCAGGACCGTCGGTACTCCACCTCCCGCCGTGGTTGACACAGGAGTCGGGGAACCCATGCAATTAGGGCGCGCCTCCTTGACCGCTGCAGAACGGGAACGCCGATTCAGAGAGGGGCTCTGCGCGTATTGTGGATCTTCTGCACATCATCGGGCCATCTGTCCTCTGCGGCCGGGAAACGCGCAGCCCCGGTGAGAAATGGGAGGAACTCACCGGGTCCCATGTCCCTCTCCACCACCATGACCAATGATTTCCGTCTCACGGTTAAAGTATATCTCCAGTTTGGCCACAAACGGGTCGGAAGTACCGCGTTCGTCGACTCCGGGGCAGCAGGTAACTTCATTGACTCTTCCTATGCCAAAAAATTGGGGATAAAGATTGAGGCGTTATCCCAGCCTGTAACCATTACATCAGTCGATGGTCGGCCTCTCTCCTCCAGCCCCATCTCCTTTCAAACCCAACCTATCACCCTCATCATTAACCAACATCAAGAACAGATCCAGTTTCACACCACCACTATTTCCTCACCACCTATCATCCTCGGACACCCTTGGCTGCTGCAGCACGACCCGCTCATATCCTGGACCCAAAGCCGGATCCTCCAATGGGGGCCGACCTGCACTGAGCTTTGCCTACGGGCCGAGGCTGGGACGTGCTCTAGGGAGTCCGAGGCCCCCGATGTCGACACAGATAAAATCCCGCTAGACTACCGGGACCTGGCTGAAGTCTTTTGTAAGAGACGTGCGACCCATCTACCACCTCATCGCTCATACGACCTGGCGATCGATCTTCAGCCAGGTGCGACACCACCCCGCGGCCATCTCTATTCATTGTCCAACACCGAGACGCAGGCGATGGAGGAGTATGTTTCCAGTGGACTTCGCCATGGTACCATCCGGCCCTCCTCCTCACCTGCCGCTGCGGGGTTCTTTTTCGTGAAGAAACGCGATGGTAGTCTACGTCCCTGTGTCGATTATCGGGGGCTCAACAATATTACCATAAAGAACCGACATCCATTGCCTCTTACCAACTCTGCCCTGGACGCCCTCTCTGGTGCCACCATCTTCACTAAGTTGGACCTCCGGAGCGCCTACAACTTGGTGCGCATCAGAGAGGGCGATGAGTGGAAGACGGCCTTCATCACCCCTACAGGACACTACGAAAGTCTGGTCATCCCGTTTGGTCTCTGCAACGCACCTGCCGCTTTCCAACAGTTCATAAATGACGTTCTCAGAGACATGTTAGGCCGTTGGGTGTTCGTCTACCTGGACGACATCCTCATCTACTCCCGAACACTCAACGAGCACATCCAGCATGTCAGAGCGGTTCTAAAGAGATTGCTCGCCCACCAGCTGTACTGTAAGTTGGAGAAGTGCGCTTTCCACGAGCGCTCCACCACGTTCCTGGGTTTTGTCATCTCGCCCCAGGGTGTGGCCATGGACCCGCAGAAATTGGAAGTTGTGAGTCATTGGCCCCTACCCAAGACTCTTAAACAGCTCCAGAGATTTCTCGGGTTTGCCAATTTTTATCG
The DNA here is from genome assembly GCA_013621035.1 of Clarias magur. Lineage (NCBI taxonomy): Eukaryota > Metazoa > Chordata > Actinopteri > Siluriformes > Clariidae > Clarias > Clarias magur. The sequence goes on from QNUK01000102.1 coordinate 534,457, forward strand.
CCGCTTTATCCGGGACTACAGTACCGTTGCAGCGCCACTAACCGCTCTGACCCGCCCATCATCTCACCTTTTCAATCTCACCCCAACTGCTGTCTCCGCCTTCCATGAGCTCTGTCGCCGCTTCACCACTGCTCCCATCCTCCTTCACCCGGATGCTGATAAACCATTCGTTGTGGAGGTGGACGCTTCGGATGTGGGCGCCGGGGCTGTTCTCTCCCAGCGAGGTCCAGACCAAAAACTGCACCCCTGCAGTTTTTTCTCCAAGAAATTTGACGCCACTCAGCAGCGATACGGAGTAGGGGACCGCGAGCTGCTGGCCATAAAGTGGGCCTTGGAGGAATGGCGACACTGGCTCCAGGGCGCCAGAGAGCCGTTCATCGTCTGGACCGACCACCAAAACCTCATTACAATCCGCACGTTAAAACAGCTGAACCCCAGACAGGCGCGATGGGCACTATTCTTTGAAAATTACAATTTCCACCTGTCATACCGCCCGGGGTCCAAGAACACCAAAGCCGACGCCCTCTCCCGACAACACGAGGAAGACGTCCCCCGGGCGGACCCCGCGCCTGTACTGCCAGCCACCAAGATCCTCGCACCGCTCAGGTGGGACCTGGAGACGAGGGTTCGCCAGGCACAAGCTACGGAGACCGCACCAGCAGGTGTGCCGCCTGGCCGACTCTACGTCCCCAACGCCATCAGGGCCGAAGTACTCCAGTGGGGACACTCCTCCCCCCTTTCAGGACACCCCGGGAGACGGCGGACCCTACTGTTTGTACAACGTGCTTTCTGGTGGCCCAGTATGAAGAAGGACGTAGATGAGTTCGTCCAGGCGTGCCCAGTGTGTGCCAGGTCCAAGGACAGCAACAGACCATCACCCGGGGAACTTCAACCACTCCCGGTTCCCCGCCGACCCTGGACACACATTGCCGTTGACTTCATCACGGGCCTGCCGGTTTCGGAAGGAAAGGACACCATCCTCACCATCGTCGACCGGTTCTCCAAAGCTGTTCACCTGGTGGCCCTCTCCGGACTCCCGTCAGCTAAAAGGACAGCTGAGCTGATATTAGAGCACGTAGTCCGCCTGCATGGGTTCCCAAAGGACATCGTCTCGGACAGGGGGCCCCAGTTCACGTCCCGGTTCTGGAAGGCCTTCTGCCGTCTGATCAATTCCACCTGCAGTCTGTCCTCCGGTTACCACCCACAGACTAACGGTCAGACGGAGCGAACCAACCAACAACTGGAGCGCTACCTGAGATGCTTTATTGCTGATCGCCAGTGCTCCTGGGCCCGCTACCTCATTTGGGCTGAACTGTCACACAACCTCCACCTATCTTCTGCCACCAACCTAAGCCCATTTGAGGTATGCTACGGCTTCCAACCTCCGATGTTCGATCATCAGGAACCGGAGGTGGAAGTGCCGTCGGCCCAACAGTTGGTTCGCCGGTGTCGACGGCTTTGGAGACAAGCAAACCACGCCATTCAAAAGGCCAATCGCCGCTACACCCTGCAACATCGCCGTCGACACCCACCGGGACGAATGTACCAAGTAGGTGATAAGGTATGGCTTTCAACAAAAAACCTACACCTGCAGACTGAGTCAAGGAAACTGTCACCCAGATTCATCGGACCATACCGCATCAACCTCCGGATTAACCCTGTCACCTACCGGCTCCAGCTGCCTGCGGCGCTCCGGATCCATCCGGTATTCCACACCTCCCAGCTCAAACCCTTCACCACCTCACCTATGGTTCCACCCACCCACCCTGCTCCTCCTCCCCGTATGATTGAGGGTGGTCCCGCCTACACCGTTCGCCGGATCCTTGACTCACGTCCTCGGGGCAGAGGGCTCCAGTACCTGGTGGATTGGGAAGGTTACGGTCCCGAGGAGAGATCTTGGATTCCGGCTCGGTTCGTCTTAGACCCCGAACTCATCCGGGACTACCGTCGTCGGGTATCCTCCACCCCAGGACCGTCGAGAGTCGGTCCTGGACGGGGGGGTACTGTCATGCACACTCATAACACGACCGGCACTAGGACCCGGAAGTAATACGGTCGGGTTTCAGGAAGCATAAAAGGAAACAAGATGACGCATCACATCGCTCAGTCATTGAGTTATGCCCGTGCTATCGCCGTCGCCTCGCTCGTCCAAACGTGAGTACTCACTTTCTTGGGTTATCGCTTCTGATTGGGTGTGTGTATTTAGAACGCGGGTTTATTTGTGTAAACTCTTGCTCTCGCTTCGGGAGAGTTCTAAGAATAACTTGCGTGGTTATCCTGCCTACTCGCGCTACTTCCGCGTTTGGGTTTACCATCCACGCTACAGGGCTAACTGCTAAGTCTTCTGCTTCATCTCCGGTTAGTCCGTGACACTTTTCTTCAGACACTCCAGAAAGCAGGAATCTTCTATTGTCTCTCTTTTATTGTATCTTTTCTAAAATGTCCAGAAATACTAAACTAAATTAAAATCACAGAACAATGAAATACTAGGCACAATGTTTAAACACTCATGTTGAAAAGTTTAAATATCATAAAAAAGTCAATTTTGTTTGTAATTTTATTTCAAAAGTAAAATATTTTTTGATTCATCATTCGTCACATGTCAAACAAAATCTTCCAAGCCTACACGTTTTCTTTTTGATGATTGTGGCTTGCAATGTTCATCTCTCAGTTTAGTTCAGTACACACATGGGGAAGAATGCTGACTTGGCAGTTGCCCTAATGACGATCATCATCATCCTCCACAAGGAGCGTGAGCCACAGAGGGCTTTTTCACAGAATCGTTGAAAAAAAGCTGGCTGTTCACAAAGTTCTGTATCAAGGCATGGTCATGAAAAGTTGACAGGAAGGGAAAAATATGGTAGGAGTGACCACAGCTTTAAGAATATTAGAACTTGGGGGAGCTTCATAGGGAGTGAAGTGAGGCTGGAGTCAGTGCATCAAGAGCCACCACACACAGACATCTGCAGTAAAAAGGCTACAACTGATGCATTCCTAGTATAAAGCCACTCCCGAAATAGAGGCAATGTCTTACCTGGGCTAAGGACAAAAAGAAGAGTCCTGTTTTTAAATAGAAGTAAATTTTGAATCTCATTTGGAAATCAACATCCCAGGGTCTAGAGGAAGATTGGAGAGGCACAGAATTTAAGTCCAGCTGTTTGAGGTTTTCACAGTTGGTGATAATTTGGGGTGCCAGGTCATCTGATGGTGTTGGCCCACTGTGTTTTATCAAGTCCAAAGTCATCACAACCATCTACCAGGAGATTTGAGTGTTCTTCATGCTTCCGTCTGCTGACAAGCCACTGATTTCCTTTCCCAGCAGGATTTATCACCTGCCCACGGGGCAGAAACTACCACTAACTGGTTTGCTGACCATGATGTTCATGTGCGTGACTGACCAGGCATCAATGCAGATGAGCTAAAGGCTGCTATCAAAGCAATCTGGCCTTTAATATCACCTCAGCAGTGCCACATTCTCATCACTTCCATGCCATTCATTCATACTAAAGGAGCTCTGACCAGTTATTCAGTTCAGAATTTCTGAAATGAAATGAAATTTGAATCTCAAATTTAAAAATGGCCATAAAACGATTTAATGATCTTAAATATAAAAAAAAAACGTTTTAATCTAATAAAGATGTATTCACATCCTAAGACGCTTTCATGCAGGTGTGTACGCGTTAGAGCCTAGAGCATAAATGTCATTGTGTGTGTCGTGTGGCCATAAAGATCAAGCTGGTAGATCAAATGAAGCCGCATCCCCCTAGAACAAGTTCCTATAATAAAGATCGTAACAATCTGTGTGTGTATTTAAATCAGGTGTGTATTATATACAGATGAGTTACATCACGAAGACACGTCCATGATTACAACCGCTGTCATCTGACAACATTACTGAACAGACATATTTCTGCAAAAAAACAGATCCTGTCTGACTAGTGCTTACGTTGTATACACACACACACACACACACACACACACACACACACACACACACACACACACACACACACACACACACACACACTCGCAGTTTCACACACTCTCCTGCAGAAGTCTGAAAGTTTGTCCGGGAACAGATGAGTTCCGTGCAGGAAGTAGGCGAGCAGAAAGAGCAGAGTGTGCGAGTTGGATGGTCCAGAGTGAGGGATCGATACGGCTGTTTACAGTTTCTCCCTCCCTCATCCCTTTTGTCTTTTTTCTAATTTAGTGTTCCCAAAGCGTGGACAGGGTCTCGAGCGTGTCTGCTGCGCTTGCATCTTGGCCATCCTCTCCTCTCTCCATCACTGTCCATCGATGTTTCTCTCTCTCTCTCTCCCTCCCTCCCTCTGTCTCGTTTCCTCTTCCCTCTCTCTTTCTCATCCCTCCTGTTTTTTCGGCTCCTGCGAGAGACTGATGGCTCGTCAATAGCATTAGCCGCGTTGCCGGCATACAACCCGATCGATGCGAGAAGTCTAAAACGTCGACGCGTGCCGTCCAGCTCAGGAGTTTTCCAGAAATGGGTTTAAACTCTTTTATCCTGACGAGGAAGAGTTTTGTGTCGCTCTGCCGTTTAAAACCCATCTCAAAGCTCTCATGCCTACTTTTTTTTATTGATTAATTAACCAATCGATTGATTGAATGATTTTATTAACTCCAGTTCTACATCAGCGACATTTACATCTTTATCCAGTGCTTCTTTTTTTCCCTTTTTTTTCCTGCTCCATTTTTGACTTGTTTTCACTTCAATTACACCCGGCGATTAAAATCAATTAGCATTCTGAGGAATGGAGCCAAATGAGAAAGAACAGGATTAGTGTGTGTGTGTGTGTGTGTGTGTGTGTGTGTGTGTGTGTGTGTGTGTGTGTGTGTGTGTGTGAGATGCTTTCCAAATTTACTGTCAGCTCATGAATTCATTAGTCTAATTAGCAATAATGAGATTATCACAAAAACAAACGGACAACTCTTCGCACGTTCTCTTTTTGTCTCTCACGGCTTTTTTCCCTTTTGTTTTTACCTTTACATTTTTGTACAGTTTTTGTCTCTGTGCATTTTTTTTACTTTCTTTGTCCTTGCATCTTTCTGCTTGTAAATATCTTTTACTTTTATTATATTCTCTCTTTTTTCTTTTTTTTTTGTGGTTTTATTTCCTGTCTCACTTTTGTCTTTTTTAATTTCTTTTTTTTTTTACTTTTCTCTCTCTGTTGCTTTTTGTTTGTCCTCTTTGACTTTGTCCCCTGATCACCGTCTGTCTCTATCTTTGCATCTTTTTCTTTGAGATCTTTTATGACTTTCAATATCGTCTTACATTTTTTTCTTTTTGTATCTTCCTCTCTTTTTGTCTCTCTCTCTCTTTTGCTCTCTCCTTGTTTGAGTGTTTGTGTCCTATATCTCTCTTTGTCCTTTTTCCTCTGTTCCTCTTAATACAGTATGATATATACTAAATAATACCTAATATACCTTTAGAACAGTATATATACTGTGTCTCAGTTTATATTCAGTGTCTCAGTGTGATTTGTACTCAGTGTGTCTCAGTGGGTCCCACTGTGTTATTGTGTCTGTCTGTACTCAGTGTGTCTCAATGCGTCTCAGTCTGTATTCATTGTGTCTCACTGTGTCTGTCTGTGCTCAGTGTGGCTCAGTTTGGACATAGTGTATTAATGTGTCTCAGTCTGTATTCAATGGGTCTCTGTGTGTCTCAGTCTGTACTCACGTGTCTCAGTCTGTACTTAATGTGAACTCAGTTTGTCTCAGTCAATGCTCAGTGTGTTCAGTCTGTACTCAGACTGTACTCTCATGTTTCAGTCTGTACTCAATGTGTCTCAAAGTGTCTCCGTCTGTACAGTGTGTACTGAATGTCTCAGTGAAACCCAGTGTGCAATGTGTAATCAGTTTCTTTGTGCATCTCAATGTGTCTGAATGTGTTCTGCGCATTCCTTAGTGTGTACTCTGTGTGTCTCAGTGTGTCTCTGTGTGTGTGAGCATGTCCTCAGTGTGTACTCGGGGTGACTCATTATGTACTCAATGTGTTTTGGTGTGTACTCAGTGTAACTTTAATGTTTATTTAATTCGTCCCAGTGTATTTCCCTGTTTTTTTTTTGTGTGTGTGTGTTTTAGTTTCTCACTGTGCACTCAGTGGGTTAATGTGTTCACATGTGTTCTCAATGCGTCTCAGTGTGGTCTCAATGCGTGCATGTGTGTGTTGTCCGTGTGGCAGATGGCTTCCTTTTGGTGCTTTCACTTGTGATGAAGTGCTTCTTGGAGGAACTCTTTGGAGGATGGCTGCTAATTATGACAGTGCTGCTGAACAGGCAGGTTCTCTCTACCATGTCTGTCTCTCTGTCTGTCTCTTTCTGTCTCACTCTCTCAGGTCTCAGATGTCCCCCTGCTTCTTATGTAGATTTTCAGGCTCAAAACCATGCATGTAAGTAGGTGGTTTGGTTTTATTCTATTTTGTTGTGTGTGTGTGTGTGTGTGTGTGTGTGTGTGTGTGTGTGTGTGTGTGTGTGTGTGTGTGTGTGTGTGTGTGTTTAGGATGCAGGAGAACATTTAATTCTTAAAGTGTGTGAGGAGAAACAGAAGGTAAATTTCTCCTCCGTACCACACTGACATGCCATAATTACAGCATCTTGAGCGAATTGCACACGACAGCCACTCGTTAGACACACACACACACACACACACACACACACACACACACACACATTTCTATCTGGTGGAAAGAAAAGGTCAGACTCCGGCTTGGTGTGTTTGTCAGGGCCGATCGATGACCGCTTCCTCGGGAAAACGGTAAGTTATGTTGCTCCTGTCATGGCCGTAGCTGGGGGTGGGGGAGGTGTGTGTGTGTGTGGGGGGTGTTAGTGGGGTGGCTGGCAGGGCAGGAGGGAAATATCTTTAACTACCCTCGGATAATCAATAACCCCCCGCTCTATTATTCTGCCACGGCTATCGACGAGCAGCCTGAGTGTGACAGAGTGCTGGCGGGGTCAATACCCCGGGCCTACACCACCGTACACACACACCATTATGTTCCTGTTTGTTAGCATCGCTAACACGACGTCCCCGTGCTGCTCATATCAATCTGTAATACAAGCTAGCAGGAAACACGCTAGCAGCATCTAATGCTAACAGCTGTTATTGCTAACAGCCTGCGGGCTCTGACGGTAAAAAAAAAAAAAAACTTAATTTCAAAAATAAAATCTTTTTTTTGGTATTATTTCAAAATGAAAACAATAAGATTAAATATACTTACTTTTTATTTATGGTAAAGTAGTTTTTTAATATATATATATATATATATATATATATATATATATAGAGAGAGAGAGAGAGAGAGATAGATATAGAAGAAAAATTAAGTATAAAGGAATTAAAAAAGAATAAAAAAGGTCAGAAAAGACGCGGAAAATAGAAGAAAGATGAAAGAAAGCAAAAAATGTAATGATCTATATGTAGATTGACGAGAAAGAAAACTGAAGGTTGAAAGAACAAGACAAAGAAATAATAAAGAATTAGTAAAGAAATAGAGAATAAAAAATGAAAAGAATAAAAAAGTGTTTTCATTTCTTGTAGTTATGAGAACATTTTATTCTCTTTATTTGTCTCTTTTTAAAGCCTTTCACAGATCTGTTTTTCAGTAATAAAATGAAAGCTGGTCACATGACCCATCAGCTCGCTGTTTGCTTTTGCATTAATCATCAAGTGATGCCATGACTGGTCAAAATCCCTGAACTGTCCACTTTTTCGTCTGGAGCTTTTTCTCTTTTTTTTTCCTTCTTTTTTTTGCCAAAATTAAAAGAGTTTGGTGAAGAACGAGGAGAGACAAGGTGGATGGCTCACACCAGGATTGACAGCCTGTCAGAAAATCGGCTCGAAATCCGAGCAGGTGCGTGAAATAACATGGAGAAACAGACTGAGGAACATGTTTAGTAAGGTACAGAAAGGAGAGGAAGAGTGAGCAAGTGAGTGAAATGAAGGAAGGCTCCAAATGCACCAATGACATTCATGTTTCAAAGTGTTTGTCACACAGATGTAGCCGGTGACATATAGATCAGACGTTTCTCCAAATGTTTCTTCACATCTTCCTTTTGAAGATGCTGGAGAGCCTACCAAGCATGTGTAAAGAATCCACCAGGAGAAGAACTTCTAACATTATATCAGCACCAGTATGTCCATCACAATAGTCCACAAGGAGGACCTGGAGCACTGCAATGACGTTACACCTGGATGTCCCTTACAAACGGATGCGAGAACCAGACGATGGCTTCTCAGGGAGGCTGCTGAGGGACCTACAGTGAGATTAAAGGAGATCTTCCTGCATGTGACATCATCATCTCATCTAACAAAAAAAAAAACATAAAGCTGTGGCAAAATCCAAAGTAAATGATCATAAAAGAGTTGCGTAAAATACAGCACTGTATAGAACTTGAAGTAAAAAAGATGAAAGGAAATAAACAACTGAACTGAAAAGAAAGAATGATGGGAAGCAAGAAGAAGGATGAGGCGTGGAAACAGGAGGAAACAGGAGCTCGGCGTGCCAGTGACTGATAAATCTTTAATATAAAAATTGTACAAGAATTCTGATACAAATTACAAGAGAGGTATTTGGACAAAATATGAATAAAATTCCATTTACATCCCGAAACCCTTTATGCATTTAATGCAAAAACCATCGACAGTCAGCTATGATACAGAAGATACACGCAGAAGCAAATCAGTTCGAACAAAGAAACCAAACAGGACCTTTATTTTATTTCTTTTTTTTTTTTTTAATTCATTAATTCTATTTTTTTTTTTTTTTTTCTTCCTCAAGTGTGCCTAATGGAAAAACGCTGTTCAGGGCCCATGCACTATTCATGAAGCTCGGTGCAAAAATCCAAGCGAATAAACACGAAACGAAACAAGACGAAACACAGCGAACAGCGTGGCCCAAAGCCAGCGGGGTTAAACATAAAAAAAAAAAAAAGAAGAGAGAAAAGAAAAATCAGGGGGAGGGGCTATTCACACACAAAAAAAGGTGTTTCAATCTTACGAGATATCTGTCGACAAAAATGAGTAAATATTCAATAATGAATTATGATTTTCATTTCTTCTTGTTTTTTATTTTCACTTGAAAACTACGCTCAAATACCTTCAATTATTATTGTTATTATTATTTTATTATTATTATTTATTATTATTATTTACTTTGCATAAGGTGGAAATGCTGTGTAGGATTGAATAATTTGTGTTATATATTTATTTTTTTTGTAATTAATTTCCCATTTCTTTTTCGCCCCATTGTTTTAGCGTCTGCAGTTTTATTCTAAGTGCTCAGTTTGTCTCAGAACATCAAATCAAAGTGTTAGTAAAATATTAAAACGTCACTTAGGCTGGGAGCATGTGTGCATCATTTCCGTAAAAAAATTAATGAAATGGTATTTTTTTTTAATGTGATGAAACAGGAACTGAACGATGTGTCACACGATTTAAACATCAAATACTGTTTCGAATATGTTTATTTGTGCCAAAACACAGTTAAAGGTGCACTTCTTGCCCGAAATGGAAAGTTTTCACCTTCATCGCGAAATCTGATCGATCAACAAAAACACGAACAAAAACTTTATACAGGACACGTTTTTCCCCAGCCGCCATTTTGACAATCACTTGCTTTAAAATTAGCATATTTGCTCCACCCCCTTTGAGGCCACTTCCTCTTTGGCCACGCCCACAATGCACTCCCAAAACTGGAATCTATTACTTGAAAAACATTTACAGATTGAAGTGTTGCAGATGTCTGATGTTCTGCCTGTTTACGCCGATCAAAAGCCATCGACCACAACAGTCGTCTTTCCCCCATCTTTGAAAAATTAACACTTTGTGAAAACTTTAGCAACTTTTTTATTTCCTTGCAGGAGCTGATCGGCTACATTTCACTGCAATGGAACTCGGACTTCGTTTGCGGCTCATCTGCTTCTTTAATGTTTTTTTTTCATTCGGACTTCTGAAAAAACGTTTTGCTACAGTAACTTTCTGACCTTTTAAAACATGAACAAATTGCGAGTAGCCGTGAGCGATGTGACACAACATTAGAATTGGGATCCATTCCATGACAGTTCACTTTTCAGAGACTTTGTCTGGAATATTTGCAGTTTTCTAACAATGATAAATTCTGAGAATTTACATTTTTATTGAATGTAAAAAAATTTTTTTTTTTTTTAAATTCAGTAGAAAATTTTAACATGGGGGAAGGAAAAGGTTTAGACATAACTAAAGAATTACAATATGATGTTATTTGTAATATGTCATGTAACGTTTGTCTCTCTCTCTTTCTCTTTCACTTTTTTTCCCCTCATGCTGAGTCTGTTCCCTTTTTCCCCCTTTCTCTGTGTCAGCACCGACTCCGCAGCTCATTTAGCATCAGAACTGCCAGGTTAGCCAAAGCGCTTTCGCTCATCCACAGCCTCGGAAACACTGTGTGTGTGTGTGTGTGTGTGTGTGTGTGTGTGTGTGTGTGTGTGTGTGTGTGTGTGTGTGTGTGCGTGCGTGTGTATGTGTGTGTGTCTGTGCTGAGACAGTTCCTCTCCAGACTGTGTTTCAGGATCGGTACATTTCAGTCTTCACCGTGTGCTAACGTCTAAAACATTTTTTTTTTACCCCAAATTGTGAACAGAACCAGGAAACTAAAATCCTGGTTTATTCTGGATGTTAATCAGAGTCTCCCTCTCCCTGTTCCTCCATCTCACTAAAACATGACTAGCCAAGCTTGCTGTCTCCTTCAGCACAGAAAGAGCAAGAGGAGAATAAAGAAAACAAGTTTAAAACAAAGAAAGGATTACGAAAAATGAGGAAGTTAAGGGGAAAAAAACAACAGAAGATGGAAAGAAAAGATTGTAGAAATAACAGCAAAAGTTTGACAAAAAGGAAAAAGTAAAGAAGAAAGAAAAAAGAAACCATAAGAGTAAGAATTGAATAAAAGAATATGAGAAAAGGAAGAAGGGGACGTATTAAAGAAAACGACTAGTCGAAGGAAAAACTTAAAAAGGAAATAAAAAGATAGTAAGATATAAGTAAAGCAAAGAAAACACACAGAAAAAAAACTAAAGGAGAAATCAGAAAGAAAGGAATAAGTGTAAGAAAATAGTTTTAGAAAGAAACAAAAAGAAGTAAAAGAAAGAAAGAAAAAGCATTTTTTTAAAGAGAAACGTAAGAGTAAAATAGAAAGGACGGTAGACGCAGGCTTTCTTTCTGTCTCGTCCATCACCGGAGGTTAACAAGTCCTCCTGCTGCTGTCATCTCATCGGCCTGTTAATGCACTGTGAGTGTGTGTATGTGTGTGTGTGTGTGAGTGTACATGCGTGAGAGAGAGACAGCTGTCAGCAGAGAGAGAAAATGCGACTCTGGAGAAGACGCTGGCTTTCGATGCTCAATTTTTCCCTTCGCATCGGATAAACAGGCAATTACACCTCCTGTTACTCGGGGTGACGGGGAACTTAAGCGTGCGTTATTACCCCTGTCCCTGCGGAACCCCAAACACTCCAGGAGAGAGGGAGAGAGAGGCGGTGGGGGGTGGGGGGGGGGTCGGATGTGTGTGTGACACGAGCATGTCAGCAGCATTCACCGTCTCTAAACGTAACAAAGTGACAAGCGAGTTATTAGACAGATCAGAGCCGACGCGCTGCTCCTGCCTCCGGTGCGGCCCGACTCAGATTTAATGATCCCCATGAAGCTCGCTGTCTCACTGCCTCGCTGTCTCACTGCCTCTCTGTCTAGCTGTCTCGTTGCCTCTCTGCCTCTTTGTTTCGCTGCCTCAATATCTCGTTGCCTCTTTGTCAGCTTTAGGTGACTTGTTAGCAAATAAGCCAATATGGCTAGTTAACATCACACGCCCACGTGTAACTTTACGTTATCTAGGCAAGCGAGGCTACTTTATCTGGTTTATTTAAATCGCTCAAACATAATGGCAAGAGAAGGGACAAGTGTGAACTTAAGGGCCGATACGGTTTAGCTTACCACTTAATTACTTGCTAGCAAACATGGCTGGTTTACATTATGCTAGCTGGAGTTAAGCTAACGCGAATGATCGGAGGCAATGAAGTCAAGATAGTCAAAGCGACATTGAGGTCATGGAGCTCAGTTTGTGATTGGCTGATTGAAGTTAAGCTAAACCCCGCCTCAACAACAGAATGAACAGAAATTGCAATCGTTATTTAAAAAAAAACGTATCATTCTGCTTGAACCAATGTGTGAACTTGAGCCGTCGTTAAGGTTATATTTCACGATAATTATGTAATGTTTATGGTGGAATTACGAACATTATATCCGGAAAATACACCCTGACTACAAACACACCACCTGTAATGGTGAAATGGAGCGAATACGTAAATTCATAATAACAAGATTGTGCATGTCGAAGATTTGTGATATACGGTACGATATAGGGTTTCAGCATACGCCCCCTGGTGGATAAACACAGCACATGCAGGCTTTATTCAGGGAATCAGGGAGCTAGTTCTCGGGTTAATACGTTACATTGACTTGAAGTAACAGCTGATCAGAAATCCTGCAGCCAAAATGCCGTTTAAATACGATCATGGGTTTGGGGTCGTCAGAGATTATTTTAAAAAATTATTTTATTTTATTTTTTTTTACTAAACACAAGTGCAAAACTGGTACATTTCTGTAAAGATACATTTTTTTTTATTTAATTTTCCCTCCTGGCCATAACTATCCTAAACACTGCAAAGTGTTTTTCTTTGTAACAAGATTACACATCCCGCTCATTATAGAAGCAAAGTGCAAAAAAAATTAAACGTTTTACTATTTTTTTTTTAAATGAAAGAAAAAGAAACATGAAAAAGGAGTCGTTTAGGAGCCTGAAAGCATGCCAGCTCCGTCGGCATATCTCACACGTCGTTAAGCAAAACGAGTCACAATACCTTTTTTTAAATCTTTTTTTAGTTCCTGGGTAAATTTTTCCTTTTATTTCTTTGTATTTTTGACGTTAATATAAATGAATCAAGCTAGTAAAATGCTACCTCTTGTCACCTACACTTTGAGCTGAAAGATCGACCTGTAACATAAAGGAAAAAAAAGAAAAAGCTAAAGAAAAAGAATCAATAAAAGAGAAAATAAAATAAAAGAGCAAGCGACCATCAATACAATTGTTTTACACCAAAAAGCCTCTCAGGACATTATTTACAAATTGAAAGTGTTCATGCTTTAGGTATGTACGGGATTCTTTTTTTTTCTTTTCGTAAAGCTATCGTTACACAAATACAACATGGAGACGTTTTTTTTCTCGTATTATTATTATTATTATTTTTTTTTCAGTAATACCGTTTTTCTGCAGGCAACAGTCACACATAAAGAGTCTGAGGAACGTCTGTGGAGTTGGACGCAAAAGAAATAAAAATAAAAGGCAAAAGAAAAATCGAAAGGGCGATCATTTTGGAATCAAGCAAACCAAGAATAGAATCGCCCTTGGAGAAACGTCCAATCCAGATTCTCCCAAAGAAGAAAAAAAGGGAACACTGACGTGACGCGTACAAGGTTTATCGTCTGATCGTCAGGTGAAAGGACCGACCTTTGACACATTTTGACACTGAAATGCAGGGACAGTGGGTGGAGTGTGTTGAGAAATGGGCGTGTCTGTGAGGAACGGGAGGCGGGGCTAGTCGAGCATGTTGATGAAGGGTGCGTTTTTGTGCAGGTTGGGGTTCTGGCTGTGTCGGTTCCGGCTGCGGACGGACGAGAACATCATGTTGCACCCAGGCACTTTGCATTTGTGCATCTCGCGCAGGTGGACAGTTTTGTAGTGCACACGCAGTGTCCCTTTGTTGCTGTACATTTTGTGGCAGATGGTGCACAGGATGCCGCCGTTAGCACCTGCCGACGGCGAGGAGGCGGGGTCGGATGTCACCAGCCCCGCCCCCTCACCTAACCCAGCCCCCACTTCCTCTCCCTCGCTAATGTCCAGCTCGTCCAGGAGCACACCTTCGTCACTGGCTTCATCCGAATCTTGTGACGACTGGACGCTGCCGCTCGAGTGGATGCTTGACGCCGTGCTCAGGTCCAGTGCTGCATAATCACCGTCGCCGCGGTAACCATTGCCTATGGGGGACATGGGGTCCTCGTGTCGGTGTCCGGAGTAGATTTTGGCCGCTAACTCGGCGTGCATGTCCCGGGCCAGCGGCATGAGCTGGGGGTCGAGGACAAAGTCGTCCAGTTCTTTGGTCAGAAGTTTGCGGTGGAGGTTGATGTTGGAGCTGTGCCTGCCGTGCAACAAACAAACGAAACAAATATAAATAAATAAATAAATACTCACACTCTTCATTCATATTTTACTGTATGCAAGACTATGATGATGTAGCAGCTCTAATAAATAACAAAGCAAGAAAAAATTCAAAACAATAAAGGTTTATAGCAGATTCTAAACAAAATTTAAGAAAAGGGTGAAAGAATGGAGTTCATTTGTGATTAAACTCATCATTTATGAGAGCGCCGAAACCAGTGCTAATGCTACAAATGTAGTATTGGTTTAATTGCATTGCATCAGTAATGTGTAATCGGCTAACACCAATGCTAATGCTAATCCTTGCTACTGCTAACGTCATCCATCCCACAAGACTGGTTTTAGCCGTGATTAATTAGTCGCTAACCGTACAACCGCTTTACAGCACATCACTGCTAATGCTAATCGTGTCCTAACCCACGGCTAGCAACACAGGTTGCAGAGTATCACGTTTCCTTGCGCTGCGAGAGAAGGCTAAGGCAGGCTAACCCGGTTAGGCAGAGAGCTGAGTGCAGTGGCGCTAGCTCAGAGAGCCACTCGCTAACACGTTTAGCCGCTGTCAGCACGTCTGCGCAAATCCAATTGACTCTTGACTCGATTAAATACTCCACCACATTGAATGGGAGTTTATCAATTGATTTGAGGCGCGGTAATGCGATAATCGAGGGGAACCGGATAGCGTATTAGCGCCGACTCGGACAGCATTAGCACATCGACTCCTGTGCCTGGAGGTGGCCTGATCGAGACGCAGCGTTTCGTGTTAGTGCTCGCTTTAATAAAAATGGCCTTTGTCTCCCTGACGCCCCCTTGGTGGAGGATCACATGACACACAGTGCCATCGAGTCAAATCGAGTCAGGAGCGATGTCAGATCACACAGCGCAGTGTCACAAATCCACTTAAAGACAAAAAAAACAGCACAGAGCACGACGACGATCGATCTGTCTCACTGAGAGAGAGAGAGAAAGAGAGACAGAGAGAGAGAGGATAACAAAGAAAAAATGAGACAAGAGCAACAGAAAGAGTAAGTCAGAGAATGACAGAGATATTGATATATGGAGAAAGAGAGAGAGGGGGGGAATTAAAAAAGAAAAACAAAGAATAAAACAAAGGAAAAGACAGAGAGAGGCAGGGATATGGAAATATCAGGAGACAAAGAAAGAAACAGAGATGGACAAGGATAGAGACAGAGAGAAAAACAGCAAGAACCAGAAAGAGAGAGACAGATGATGACAAACAGATAGGAAGAGATAAAAATACAGGATAGAGACAGAATGAAAAACACAGATAGATAG
>QNUK01000102.1:552500-582500 GCA_013621035.1 Clarias magur
ATCCCCCGCCGCTGGGGGAGGGAGGGGAGGGGGCAATAAAAACGTGTCACACCGCAGTGTTGCATTACACTACATTACATTTCATTACCTAGCCTATATGTTACGCACGCACACGAAGACTTTACACTTTGAGCTTACATCAACAACTTCAGCACTTATAATTATAATATAATATATATAATAATAATAATATAATATAATATAATATAATATAATATAACATAAACTCTCACACTTTCAGGTTTGAAAATCCCTGAGAATCCCTCCCCTTCATTTATAAATAAAAATAAAATGAAAGTAATAAAGGTAGTGGATTTATTACTATAATATAATCCTAAATGTAAACATCTGCAGCATCTGCATTCCTGTGGTCACTGTGTAACGTCTTTGACACATGTTATCATGTACAGGTGTGTGAGGTGGAATTAGTCGCCGTCTTAGAATATAGAAATAAAATAGATTTCATTTAGATTTTATTCATAAGGTCAATGAGATATTAAGACATCAATTTGAGATACACTTGAGATATACTTGGGTTGTTTGAGGATAATGTTTAAATCTTATAATGTTGATGTTTTCATTTTTTTTTAACAAAAATAATATATCTAAAATCCACGTTTTCAAGGCAGACATCCAAGTAGTTAAATCAAGTTAATTCTTGTTACGGAATGTGAATGAGCTGTGGCATTTTCATGAATATTAATTTATGCAAATGCATGCACAGTGTACAAAATTCATATGATTTCTCGTAATCTTCCGAACTGCTGTCCTGCGTGAACTTTAATGTTCAGTGTCCATTTTATATCTTGTCTTACTGTTCGATTGTGTGTCTTTATTTTGATGCTCTGTGATAGATGTTTCTGAGTCAAATATTATAATGAGCCCCTGTCATGTGACTAAGTACTTAAATATTATAGTGAGCCCTAGTCACATGACTAGGTACTTAAATAGCATAATGAGCCCTAGTCACAAGACAAAGTACTTTTATAATGAACGTGAGTCACAAGACTAAGTATTTAAATATTATAACGAGCCCTAGTCACATGCCTAAGCACTTAAATATTATAATAAGTCCCAATGACACGACAAAGTATATTTATATATAAGTATATTTAAATATTATAATGAGGCCTGGTCACAAGGCTCAGTATTTAGACATTATAATGTGACATAGTACTTAAATATTATAATGAGGCCTAGTCATGTGACTAAGCACTTAATCACTAAATGTGCCTTTTAGAAGTGTTCAGGACAAATATGCACATTGATAAGACTTCAGGTTTTGTTTATTGTTGTTCCAAAGACCTTTATCTTTCAAGGAATTTGTCATGTTATAAAAACTAAATAAATATTTAAATCCATGTTTAAACACTCAGCTGTTAAAATAATTACAGATTTATTCCGAGTCTAAGTCGAGTGCAGCTTTAAACCCAGCGCTACTAAAATGCAGGTGTGTTGGAGGTAAATAAATATTAATAAATAAATGTATAGATAATTATTCACGCTGCTGTAGGATGATCTGTGATATGAATGTATGTTCTCAAATAAATCTATAAATACTCATATCCTTTTTGTTTCTTTTAGTTGTTTTAGATTAGTGTCCAAATCATGTCCTTATAAACCACACACACACACACACACACACACACACACAAACTGCTGTGTAAAAAATGATTAAAATAAGGAAAATAAATCGCATATTTTAGTGTAAGTATCAAAAAAACAAATGGACAATCATTAGGATTTTTTATTTGAAATAAAATCTGACATGAAATCTTTGCTGTACGGATTCATTCATCTTAATTTGTTCATTTACAAAATGAATATTATTAGACATAATAAACATTACATGTCCAAGTAAATGTTTAGATAATATTCATTCAGCTTGTTTTATTTATTTTTTTCAGCTGATATTTTAAAACTAATAAAAGTGTAAAAGCGCAGGTGTTATTGTGTGGAGGTGTGTGTGTGTGTGTGTCTGTATGATGGATTTACACCTCTTCTATCTGGTAATAAATGTTATAATAATAATAATAATAATAATAATAATATAATAAATAATATTAATAAAGACAGATTATTGTGTGCTGCGTCAGTTTGATGTTTGGGACGTGTGACGGTCAGATGATGGTGTACAGGTGTTTTTAAAAACAGAATTTATTTATATGTAATTGTATTGATAATATTTGCACCATTTTATCTTAAATAATCCATGACAGGTTTTACATGCTGATGGATTTAAATACAAATATTAAGAACTGTATATTTATGTAACATAACTTACATAAATGGTCTATGACACTGGCGTAAATGTTCATAAAAATAAATTCGTAAAATATAATATAATATTTATAGTTATTACATGGCTTTATAAATGCTCTAATATATTACATTATAGTTAAGTTATAAGGTACATGTAATAGTTATGAGTTATATGTGAAAGGCACCTTTTGAGAATTGTACAGCAGCCTGAAGTGTTTAGCATGTGTGTGTGTGTGTGTGTGTGTGTGTGTGTGTGTGTGTGTGTTGGCCACGTAAACCGTTAGATTCCTCTGGATACCTCTCTGCTGCTTTAATACCTCTCAGTCCTCAGGAACAGCAGCTTTATAATGCCTCCCAGATGCCACGGTGAATCCACCGGCCAAAAAATATGGAAACAATAGTGTGTGCTTTTAGGGCAGTGCGGTCACATCCAGGGAAAAACACACACACACACTCACACACACACACACACACACACACACACACACACACACACACACACACACACACACACACAAAACGCGAGTGTCCTTTCCTGCCCTGTTTTCTCCTGACCATATGTTTAAGCATTTAAGGGGAATTTTCAGGCAGCGCTGCAGCAGCTGAACCGTCACACGCACCTCGACTCCGACTGGCCGAGAGAAGAGAGAGAGCGAGGAGGACAAGAAGAAGAAGAAGTGAGCACCTGAATGCATGTTTGAGTATGATGTGAAATACTGGACGTCACAAAGGCATACGAGGTGATGTTAGAGTCGTGGATTGTGTGGTTGTTGAATAAGTTAATGAGTTCTCGTGGATGTTCTGATGATCACAGTAGCTCCCCTTTTCCGCCTCCTCGGGGCAGCTGGCAGGAAAATCCGCTCTGTGTTTACGCTAATGCCTTTCTGCGCTGCATAAGTGTTTCCATAAGCGAAGAAAATTGCAAAATATGACGCTTCATTGATTTGAATTTAAAGGCAGAGGAAGGTCATCCAAGAAATGGACAAAATCAGGACTGGGAATTTTCTGAGATTAGTATTTTTAAATTATTATTATTATTATTATTATTATTATTATTATTATTATTAAGGTTTTATGAATCTCAAAATTCATATTCGCTGATAATAATCATGTCAAATATGCTAACCAACTGTATAAGTTAAACAATAAATAAGACATTTTTTTCATTCGATTTTAAGATAATTATGAGTGAGCTAAAACTCATTAGCTTGTTAAAACGAGCATGTTTGTTAACAGACTCTCAGCTAATTTGAGCCAGCGTAAACATCTTATAGCTGAAGTTTATGCGCTAATCTAAAGTGCTCTGGCCTTGCTACAATTTTTATCCCTGCAGGAAAATTATTTGATGCTAAAAGCAATGTGTAAAAGTGTCAGTTATCCTTTACACGTTTGTATGCAGATGATCTACTCCTTACCGAGTTTCAGTGCATCTGTCATTGTGTGTGTGTATGTGTGTGTGTGTGTGTGTGTGTGTGTGTGTGTGCCCTATTTGCGCGCCTCTTCATGTTTGCGAACGAGACATCAGGTCTGCTCTGCCTCGGGGCACCGGCTCCCTTCGGCCTTGTCGAAAGCAGCATGTTATGGAAACCTGTCACAGACACACACACACACACACACACACACACACACACACACACACACACACACACACACACACACACATCTGCAGCACAATAAGCACCCGTTCATCCCTCCGTCCGCGTCTCGTCTGTTCCGGAATCGTCGGCGCTGTTTACAGTGTACTAATGAGCGAACAGCTCTGGGAACAGATGCCACCGCACTCAGGAACTTAATAAAAGATTGCGTCGGAGAGATGGATGGAGCGAGGGAGAGCGGGAGATAGAGAGGGAGGGAGGCGGATAGAACAACTGAGCACCTCGGAGAGTCTCTTGTTTGCAAATTACAGTAAAGCGGGGGAGGACACGCTCAGCACATGCTCACGCACACTCGCGCGCTAAACAACCGCTCGGTCTTTATTATCTAAATAAAACCGTCACTTGTCACCCGAGAAGCCGAGAAGAGAGGCACGTCCTCGTCTCTCTCTCTCTCTCTCTCTGCATACAAGCGAGTTGCTTTCCTTCCCTCTAAGTTTTCACACATACACACACGCATACACACAGATCTTTTAGCAGAGAAAAACTGCAGAGCATTTATTTTTCCCTGAACGGGGGAGAGGGCCTATGACGTTTAAACAAATTTTCCAAAAGTGCTCCAGGAAGAAGTGAAACTCTAAGAGTGCTCGATTTCTAATCCGGAAGTGTCCCATTAACCTCTTCCTTTGTCCGCTTTCTTTGGCGAACCTGCACCCTTGCAAGTGTGAATTTTTAAACAGCAGGGAAAAAACATATAGGACATTCCGTGGTCCTTCTACATGAAGGTGTGGAAGATCTACTCTCTAGGGTACTACACTAAAAGGTACAAATATGGTATTACCCTTTAATGTTTTATGCCACATGATTAAGAGAATTGACAGTACCGTACTAAAACTAAAAGGGTACAGTTTGTCTGTAGAGCACATGCTTTTGAATGCCTGTGGTGGAATTCCATTAAAAGGTACATATTAGTAGCCTTGTTTTAATAATATTCCTACGTATACTGTATCTTCTACACTCTCCAACCTAAGATGTATGCTTTCGGGTACCACGTTACAATTTACTTAATTTATAGTTGTTATAGATGTAGTTTAAAATTGTCTTTTTTTTAGGCTTTCTAAGTAAAGATATACAAGAGCTTATACATCTTGACTATATTTTACACAATTGAAAATATATACACTCGACAGTACCACCTTGGGATATTTTTTAATTCAGCTTTATTTTGAAAAATATGCCACCAAATTCTGCTTGTGCCTGACCTTGGACTTCAACACCTCTACCTGCCCGTTAGCACAGGTATATTCTGAGGTCTGTGTGGTGAGGAACGTGCTGCAGACTTTGCAGGAAATGTGTTAATGAATGCGGCGGCTTGACAGGTCGCAGCCTCTGCTAATAAATGCGAGCTTACCTGCATGACAGGTGAGCAGTCTCGAGTACCCCAACCCCTCGGTTCATTTAATAAGCGTGAACTGACACCACGGTAATTCAGCACGTTAGCATGACAGGCAACGCATAGCACATGGAGTAGCAGTTCCCACGTCATTAGCGGGATAATAATTATTCTCCCACCCCCTGCGAGTCGGAGATGAAGATAAAATTGGGACCTCATGTGAAGCAATTAACTTTGATCTAATGAGAAAATAGGTCATGATGGGACCGACTTACCTGTAAGCTACGTGAGGTAAGTGTGAGCGCCTACAGATTTAATTACATAAATAATAAGCAAGTCATTAGCAGGAGGAATAGGACAGCATCTAACAAATTCCTCTGAGCTTTGAGAATTCTTAAATGTGCGACTAAAAGAAAAGTCTCACCTGTCTCGGCTTCGTCGGGAAGGGAAAGCAGCGTTGCATCCGGCCACCGTGCAGACGTGCATCTCTTTTAGGTGCACATTTTTGTAGTGCAGTTTGACACTGTAGGAGCTCTTGAAGCTCTTCTTGCAGACGTAGCAGATTTTAGGGTCGGGGCTGGAGCAGAGATCGCCCTCTGGAGACTGGGAGTGAAATTTCGGTGAACTTGAGCCATAACCCATGGAAGATATGAAGCTCTCGTGCAAGGCAGCCATACTCGCAGCTGCTGCAGCTGCAGCGGCCATTCCACCATTGTACAGGTTATACTGGCCCATGCAGAACATGTCATAGGTAGGATCGTTGTGTTCTTCTTTGATTTTGATGACTGGTTGATGTAGGGAAGGCGAAGAGCACCTCTTTTCTTCAATCTCTTTATGGATGTGTCCGTCTTCTTCTCCATCATCCTTTTCTTTGTCTATGTTTCTTCTGGAGGTGTGGCGATGGTCTTCAGCATCCATTGGCTCATCGCGGTAGAACATCTTGGACTCAGAAGTCTCCGACTCATTCTCGAAGTCACGTTCGTGGTCCTGGTCCTCGGAGGTGAAGCTGTCCATGCAGCGCAGCTCACTGGTTCCTTCCGTCATCTCATCCTGAGAAGGTGATTGATGCCCGCTACTGCTGTTGTTGTTATTGTTGCAATTTCCATTGATGTTATTGTGGAGGTGAGATGCAGGATGACGATGATGGCAACTGTCATCATCATCATCATCGTCCTTGTCGTCGTAATCCTCCGGCACCTCTCGATCTTTCTCAATCTTGACAGGCATGCTAGACTTGCGAGGCTTCTTCTTGGGTGTAGGGTCGATGGTGATGGGATCTGGGGCACATGAGTTGGTGGAAAGGTGGTGAGATAAAGTTCCTGTCTCAGATACGTGGCTGTTGTTGGAGCTGGCAGCTAGGATCTGTTGATGCTGTTGATCCATGATGGAGGTGCTATTGGTGGTAGTGGGTAAAATCGGACTGGTAGGAAGGGACACCGGTGGACTCACAATGTCAGCAGGGGAAAGCAAGTTACGGTAGAAAGGTGGGATGGGCTGTACCGGTTGGACTGACTTCAGGGATGGGAAGACCAGAGGACTTTGCAGAGGGGACTGCATCATTGGATCAAGAGGAGGAGTTGCAAAGCCTAGCGGTGGCCGTCCAGGACTTGTTAGAGTGAATCCACTCTTAGTGCTAGAAATGACCGGGGTGCCCGATCCGGAAGTGGAGCGAATGAGGTCTTTATCTCGGTTGTTTCTCAGCATGGGCATGTGGAGGCGCGGGTTGGGATTGGCGCTGTGGCGATTTCGGCTACGCAGAGAGCTGAAGACCATGTTGCATCCCTCAATTGTGCAACGATGCTTGATCTTCAGATGTACAGCATTATAGTGGATCTTGAGAGTGCCCTTGTCGTAGAAGGTCTTGCCGCAGGCATTGCAGCAGACCCGACCTTTGCGCGACGGAGTACCCATGCGACGCATGCGGTGCATCTTGGAAGAGAACGAAGAGTGAAGGTTCTTTGATTGCTCATTTTTCACAAAGTGGTGGTCATTTATGGCATTGGATTGGGGCTGCTGCTGTTGTTGGATCTGCTGCTGTTGCTGCTGCTGTGTTTGCTGTTGTTGTACTTGCTGTGTGGATGGGGTTGTTGAGATGGGTGATGATCCATTAGGTTCTGTCTTGGGCTCAATGGAATTGGAAATGGCCCCTATGGTGCCTCGGTTTGGACTCTGGCTGTTTCGGAAAGGAGATAGGGACACTTCAGATTCGCTGCTCTCTACTGGTTCACTCTGATTGGACAGATTTGGCTCTCTGAGTCTCAGAGCTGCTTGGTCCAAGTTCAGCCCATTTGGGGGCAGCCCCAACATGGGCGCAGAGACCGGATTGATATACTGAAAGGGCAGCAGAAAAGCCAGACTGTTTGGGATGTTTTCAAAATGATGGATACTAGACGGGCTGCTATTTTCCAAGTGTGTAAGGAGGCCAGGGCTGCGAGTGCGGTTGTTGCTTTCAATAAAAGTCCGGATGCCAGAGTCGGCCTTTGATGAGGGCACCGTGATCGCTTGGCCTTCCTTCTCCTGGATTGCCATGAGCTCCACGATGGACTTGGTCTCTCCGAAGCGTAGAAACTGCTGCAGGGTAATGATCTCCTCTTCACGGGACATGATGGTCCAGCGGTCCAGCACCTTGCCTGCAGCATCCTAGAGGCCATATCAAAGGAAGAGAGAGGGGAGAAAAAGACAAACACACACAAAAAAATTATTGATTCTGCATAATAACGGCAGTCTGAGGAGGAGGAAAAGGGCGAATATTTGTTAGCAAGAAGAAATTCCCCTGGAGCGACTGCAGAGACCGATAATGGGGGGGGTTTACTCTGAATCTCGGCAGTAGTTCGTCTTGTCTTAGTTTAAGCAACCAAGCGAATGTTCATGTGAACCTGTTTAAAATGTAAACGCTTTTAACAAAACAATGCTGATGCATGTGAGATTATTTTTTTAGAAATCATGGTTTGTACTTTCTTAAAACAATGTTTCTTTCATTTCACAAAAAGCAAGAACCAAAACACGATTTCTTTTGTCTCTAATTTATTGTACTGTAAAGTTTAAAGACACTGTCTGAGCAGCTCAGCGTTTAAAGCACGATGAGGCAAAGCAGACACAGCTCCATAAACTCGCTGAATGATTTTAATATGACATTGACATATCGGTTTTTATCAGGTGACAACAAACAAAAAATGTTAATGACATCATCCTTCTGTCATTGTTTTAACATTGTATTTTTCATTCCACTTGACTTAGTGCATTATTTTGCATAAAATATGTTCACATTCATTTAAAATTTCTTAATTTGGAACAGAAGGGAACTGAGCAAAAGGACCACACACACACACACACACACACACACACACACACACACACACACACACACACACAGACAGGTGACAGTTAAAAAAAAAAACTTAATGACACCACCCCTGCATGAAATATCTTCACTTCATTTTCACTTATTTCCTGTTTTATAATTTAAAATATGTCTCCTATTTTGGGAAAGGTGGGGTGGGAAAAAATAAAAAAATAAATAAAAATCTCAGAGTAAGCGATGTTGAACATAAAAATAAGGAATCTCATGTTTATTTAAGCATGTCTTTGAAGAAGCCTTGGAGGTGACAGCAATCCTGCATTACATTCATTAGTGAGGGTTCGAGGATGAGTATTTACCGAGCTTTATGTTAATGGAGTTTAAAGGACGCACGTCTTGCGTCAGGTTAAATATTAATGAAGGGAATATTTTGGTGTCAAATGGGAAAGGATAAAAAAATATATATATGTATAAGAGATAGCATTTTGCCTTCATAGATATGGGTGTTGGTTGGGAGGCGCAACAAGGCGAGCAGCGATGTAGTGTAAAGAAAAAAAAAAGTGGACAGATCCCAAACAGGCCTCGGATTTTCTTTCGCTGCGCTAGAAGCGTGGGAAAGAAGTTTCCATGTTGAGAAAGCGTTATTGCTCCGGGAGGAAGAATAAGCACCACTTCTAGGAAGATTTCTGTCTTGCTCTCTTTTTTCCCCTTCCTTTCTCTCTCTCTCTCTCTGTCCTTGGCTGCCGTTTTAGGAGGTGGTGTTATTAACCGCTGAAAAATAAGACGGTTCGAGTTTTGCACATTTGGCCACTGTCAGACGCTAAGACATGGCAAGGGACTCTGGGAAAAGAATCTTGGCAGCAGTGAATCTCTAGATTTGCGGTCAGGAGTGGAACTGCGATGAGATGCACAAAAAATCTAACCATTTATATATTATATATATATATATATATACTTATATATTTATTTATGTATTTATTTAATTTCTTTGCCCTTTTTGCTGCCCCTAATGCTGCAACATCGCATTTTATATCCTTATCGGCTCTCTGGAGGACGCAGATGGCAAACACTGCATGTTTATTCGCTGAAGGTTTGAGTTTATATGTAGGTTTTTGTTTTTGTCCAAATTTGTTATCTCTCACTGATAGAATCATAACGCTTTATATTGTCAAAAAGTGATGTCATAGAACCCAGGTTTCTGGTATTCAGACTTCTGGCCCTCACTGGAAGTGTTTTAAACTCCTGGTGTATTGAACCGGCCATAAAAGCTACGAAGCAATAAGTGTGCTACTGCGATCCCGCTGTGCTGCTACGAGTGGGCGTGCAAGAGGCGAGAGAGAGAGAGAGAAAGAGAGATCTCATAAATGATCCAGTTTATGCCGCTAAGGGCCTCCGAGACTCCCAAAGTCCCAGAGAAAGGTGACATCAAGGGAGTGACGCTAGCTCTGACAACGATTAGACACGACGCGAGAGCCGTCTGGTCGTTCCCGCTAGGAGCCATAAATGATAAATGGCAACGAGGAGTTTAAGAGCCGTGAAATAAAAAAATATATAAAAAATGGAGTCTTTAAGGTGAGCTGGGAATAAATGTTTAAAGAGAGATGGAGAACTCAGGAGGAAAAACAGACAGAGAGAGAGAGAGAGGAAAGGGAATATAAAGGGGAAAAAAAGAAGACGGATTCTTGGGAGACGGCACATCGACGGTTGATGGTCACAGGGGGTTTGTGTGTTAAATATACATTAAAAAACCTTTTATGCTTTCATTCCATGTGCGAGTGTGTGAGTTTAGCCCCGAGGTAAGCCTTTACATTTCAGCCTCCGCACTATTATGTTATACTGCGGTGTCCGCTCATGGTGTCTTACTTTCCATTTCATTTAATTGAAAGGAAGGAAGAGGAAAGAAACTACAAAAAAAAAAAAAAGACTGTTGGACCAAAAATTAAAAAGTGAATTTTTTAAATAAAAATATTTTTGAAGCTTAGAAATAACCACAGTGTAAATTAATTGACCAATTTATCTGTTACAGTCCCTATATTGTGTCATAGGTCCCTTTTTCTCTCTATCTCTCTCTCTTACACACAAACACACAGACACAGCAAGGAAGCCACCAAAAAGGACACATAGCAATAAAGAATGACAACATTTGCACTAGCGCTAATTCTCTGTATTTGCGTTACTGTGTAAATAGGCTTTGAGGAGCTATTATAGTGTGTATGTGTGCATGTGTGTGTGTGCGTGTGTGTGTGTGTGTGTGCATGCGTGTGTGTCCACAGCTGGAGAGCAGCTCTAAGCAGGCTGATCCTAATCAGAGATCACACACTCGTTCATCACTCCGACTCTGCTGCTATCAGCACTCGGTCTGCTATTACGCGCTGAGCAAAAAGATTAACACACACACACACACACACACACACACACACACACACACACACACACACACACACACACAGTCCCGGGTTAAAACTCCAGGAGGGTCATGAGAGGAGAATGGTGTGTGTTCAGTGCTGATTTTTAACTAAAAAGATCAGAAACTAGCATTTAAAAAGACACAGATGCTAACGGAAGGTTGTTTTTTATGCTAACTGCTTTAACACATTTTTTTCAAGTTTTCTAAACCACATTAGCAAACATCTACATTTTTTAAAAAAGGGATTAAAATGAAGAGTAAAAGGAGTGTGAAGAAAAAAAGAGTGCAACGCTAACAGCAAGCTTTCATTCATAACTAGCTCGTTATTAGCCACATTCACGTCTTTGAAATAACCTCTCTTCATATTTCTTTTCATTTAACATACAAAGATTGCTGACTTTTCAAGAAATCATCATGCATGTAAAGAAGATGAAGCACAGAATAACAAAATGAAATAATAAGACAGAAAGGAAAGTTTTGATGCTAACTGCTGCCATCCCTTCATTGCTAGCTACATGATTACAGAAATGCATTGATATTGCAGTAAATTAATATTGGTGTCATACAAGGTCTGTTTTTTTTTTTTTTTTCATTTTTAAGCTAAAAGTCTTCTAAAAAAAACTTTTAAAATCAGTTTATGCAGTTTATAGCTGCTGGTGGAGTGGAGTAAAGCTAACATCTGGAGGTGTCCATGACTAGCTCAGTAATACCTAGCATTCTGAGGGTGCAAACATGGAAAGTCCGTCGTAATTTTGTGTTTAAATATGTAAAGGTTGAGTATATGAATAATGATCTTTAAATCATAATAATCTTCATTTTATTTTAAATGAATTTTAAATAAATTTAATTTAAAAACTATTTACATTTTTTATTTAAAAACAATAAACAATAATAAATAAAATAATAATAAAAATAATAATAATAAAAATAATAATAAATTTATTTATAATGCACTTTATATTTGAAGCAAATCTCAAAGCGCTACAAAAATGTCTAAGAGCTGCTGAAACTAGCTGAAACTAGAAAACTTTCATAACGTTCATAGCATTTTGAGTTCAAATAAATGAAAGGAAAATCACATTGTGACACTATTTGCAAGAACATTTTGTTTTGTTTGAGTTCAACACTGTTAAATAAAGATGATTTATAAATAAAGTTTATGGTAACAAGTGTGATGCTAACTGCTAGCTTTTGTCAGCTTATTAGCCTGTTTATCATAAGTAATAACTGTGCTGAAGTAAGCTTAATGTTTATTGAGGTACCAATATATATAACATTTTTAAGATTTGTATTCCTCAGAGAAGACATTCTCTTTTGGCTAAAAGGAAGAAAGCGTGATAAATGGAAGTGGATATTGTGAAGGTGTGTTTCTATCAGGAAGGTTTAGAATGAGGTAAGGAGAAGATAGCTGGAGATCATTAGTAAATAATAGTTACAGTGGTTAAGCTTTAAACACACAACGGGACAAGCTACGATAGAGTTAAACACTCGGAACGGTTTCTCGGAAACCCGGCGTCCACACACAAGAAAGGAATGTCGTTATTTTAATGCTGACTTATTTACATTGCATTTAGAGCCGGTGACCGTGGCGTGCTTTTTAAACAAACCCGACACGGCCAAGCATCACTTAGGAGCTTATCGCGTATGCCTTTCAGAGCCCAGCGGACGAGGCGACGGGTTTTTGGCCGCAACAGTTTGGTCTGAGGCTCTGAGGGCGGCCAGCTGTCACGACACAGGTCACACACACACACACACACACACATATCCGCTTTTCCAGATCTATGAGACTTGAAGAAACCCGAGCTCGCGTGAGCACACGCACCACGCAATCAAGGCCGACTGGAGTTTCTCGCTCGCTAGAGAAACATCATGTGCTTTTGGTTACATTTTAGGAACTTCTCAATATCGCGACTTCCCTTCATTTCAAATGTTTCATCTGGAACAGGACCAAACACCAAACTCAACACGAAGCCTATATTAGATTTCTACACCCCCACACCAGCGCCAAAACTTTTATCATTATTTACAGTCTTTTCATGATTTCATATCTGCTCCTCTAGGTTTCTCTAGGAACACATTTTTAAATCCGAGAAGAAGAACACCGTGTAGATATTTGTTCCAGGAAATGTAAAAACGAGATGATAAGATGTCACGAAAAAGATGGGAGACAATAAAATGAGTTGAGATGATGTGAGAAGTTAAAAGGCAATAAAGATCATGTGAGAAGATAGAATGAGATAAAATGAGATGATGTGAGAAGATAAAGAGTTGAGATGAGATCACATGAGATGAGATGCTGTGAGAAGATTAAAATGAGACAGTGAGATAGAATGAGATAGAGTGAGATGAGAGATCATAAGAGCGTATAATAAATGAGATGGCACGAGATGATTTGAGAAGATAAAAGGGAATTCAAGTAATGTGACATAAAATCAGATGACATGAGAAATAAAAAGGAATTGTGATAATGTGATATGAATCAATAAGAAAAATAGTTGAGATGATATGAGAAAACAGAACAAGTTAAATTGAGATGAGATACCAAAAGAGAGCATATTGATTGGAGGATAAAAGAGGATGAATGAGATGAGATGATGTTGGGAGATAAAATGAGGCAGTTTGATGTGAGAAGATAAAATGAGATGGGAGGATGAAATGAGGTAATACGAGATAATATCTTTTAACCATCCAGCCACTTCAGATAAAAGATCAAACAAGTCAAATCAAAAATAGCACTCTTTGTGTCATTATTGTCTTGAGGCAAAAAAAAAAAAAAAAAAAAAAACTTCCAGCACTGAATTCATAAAAAATCAATTAAAAATATAAAGTTTATCCTTTTGCTGTCCAGCTCTATAACTTTATTTTTCTCACTCCTTATTTTAGCACACGCTACAGATGTCAGTGTGACTCTTTCACCTGCTGTTAGAAGCTCTTTGTTTAGAGGAACTCGTCTCCCAATTAGCTTAATGTGGCTTTTTTTATATGAAACACTCCCCCTTCCTGCCCCTGCCCCCTTCCCTCCTTGCCGCCTCTCAGTTTCCCTTAGAAACCTCATTACTGCCCCCCACGCGTCCCCCGGCGCTAAGACGGATTAGCTTGTCACTGCAGTCCCGTACAGGACGCCTCTGAATCGCTGTCTGTGAGGTTAATGACAATTATGGAATAATTACACTGCTGTAAGTCGTAAGCGTGTGTGCTATCTATTCGAGAGTGCGTGCCACCGTGTCACCCCCGAAATGGAGCCGGTGACGGGGGTATTTATCTCTCGACGGCTCCCGTAATGGCACCGTGGGCTTGTAAACGATCAGCGAGGGGAGCTGTAGCGGAAGAGAGCGATGATCCAAGCTTTGTGTCAGCAAGAACAAAGACGGCAATTATGCAATTAGAGCGACGAGTTGTATGATCGTATCGTTAAGGGGGAAATATACATCGTAGCGAATGTGCTGTTGTGTCAGGTGGGTTCATTAGGTTGCTGTGCAAAGTGTCAGGATTTGTTTACAGATCTTTCAAATCAGCAAGATAATAGGAATATACATATATAGGGGCGGAGCCACAGATCATGAGGGTGTGCAAATTTCCTGTAAGGAGTCTCCAGTATCAGTGCTTTGGAAGACAAAAGCTAACTGTGTGTTCATAGCTGCTATAACACAAGTGATACAAGAGATTACCGTAAAAGGTAATCATAAAGGGATAAAAGTTTGCTTTAATGAATGCTGTTGTCGTAAAACAGGAATAAAACACTCAGTGGGTGGGGGGCACTGAAATAAAGAACAATATTAGCATATGCAAATATGATCCAAAGCAATTACCATACCGTATGCATAATGTCAATTAAGTTGTGTATCATTCATGCAGTGTTTCAGTGCCACTGGGTTTTGGAGTTAAGAGTGCATGTGTGTATTGTTGTGTTGATATTGTGTTATGTTGTGTAGCCATTTCAGTGTGTCCACTCCAGGCCTGGGAAGCACTCTGATCAGCAAGCACTTGGCTCCCCGCGGACCCGCGGCAAGGCTCCCGTATTGATCCGCGGATCTTTTCTCGCATCCTAGACCCCAACAAAGAGCCCAGTATCACTGTATTCACTACTTCAAGGCGGGTTAAGCAGGAGTCCCCCTGTGATCTGAGCCGGGCTTGAACCCTCCGCTTCCTCAGTAGTCTCCCTTCTCTTTTTTTATGTTTTCCACCTCTGAATAATTTAGCAGGGACGCGGCGAGCCTTTTCCAAAGCCCGGCGCCTCGAGCCATGACTTCTGAAAGAGGCTCACCAGAGACTCGATCTGAGGGTCCGGCGAGAGACCAGACGTCCATCCAAAGGAAAAGACACGACCTTTCTACACAACACAGCACAGTGACCATAAACTCCTTCTCCAGCACACACTACTTAGTCCCCTTGCTCCAAAGCCTGAGCTTCTAAATCTATAAAAAAAATTTCCTGGTCTTTCATCTCTGTGATAATCAGTGTAGATGTACAAACAAAGAAAACGAACAATTCCTTATTAGAGAAATATGACATCATTCCACAGCCCAGACATCTGCACAAGGTCACACACAAGGGCCAACGGACTTAGCGCAAATATTTTCCTAAATGACGCAAGCTTTGATGAAAACGTGTGTTAGGAAGCGTTTATGACTAGCCAGTCATATGAGGATGAGGACGAGTGGTGAAAAAAAGAGGAAAATTTCCAATCGGCAAAATGCGTGCTTGAACGTACATCGCTTAACATTATTTCGGTTCGTTAACTCAGCTAACTTTGCAAACAGTGTCAGATTTTATGAATAATTTTAAACACATTGTCTTGCTAGGTTAGCTGTAAGTATGTAGCTTGACTTTTAGTTGCTAGATTAGCTTTCCTTTCATTGGTTAGGTAAGCTTTCAGTTATTGAGTTTGATTTCTCTCAGTTTTATCTGTGAGATTAGCTTTCACTTGCCAGCTTTGTTATCGCTCATTAGATTAGCTTCCACTTGCTAAACCTTCTACTTTCTATGTTCGCTTTAATTAATTTATAGGTTTGTTTGTTAGATTTCATTCTTCAGGCTAGTAAAGCTAATGATTTTTACTCGCTAACAGGTCAGCTTTCATTCAACATCTTCAGACTCAAAGAGGAAACTTTTTTAACATATATACTGTATATATTTTTTTTATTAAAACTTGGACAAGCCAGTTATATATATATGTTTTTTTCGTCTTTTTTTTCTTACTATTCAACTTTAGTTATGAGCTGCAGCCCTCGCAGGTCGTGTTGGAGTGAAGAGAGACGAGAAGATGAGTGTGTCCAGACCTCGCCGATGAAAAACGACCGTAAATGACTTTCCCCGATCCCTGGAGAGGGAAAGAAAGAGAAAATGGGAGGGATGGATATCTGTGGCGGGATGGACGAGGCTGTTTTCATTTTACCAGCAAAGTAAAGAGGGGACCTGAAGATTTTCACCATGTGCTGCTCTGTAAACTCCACACGGCCTTTATCCTTACTCACATTCCTCATCATCATCATCATCATCATCTGCTCTGAACTTTATTCTCAAACCTGTGCGCTCGTTCCCTGTCTGCTGTGTTAATCAAGTGTGCAGAGTATAGGGTGGTTTGCAGAATAGCGAACCACCATATATACAATATGTATTGTAATTAGCATAACATATGGGTGTGGTTAAATTTTTATATGAACAAACATCACTGCCAGCGTTTCTCCAAGATGCCGCCTAAAACACAACTTTCACACAATATTCCAATTAGCTTCCGCACGACCTTTACAATAACTTTCATGTTATGTTTGATGAACCTAGATTGGGTGAAACAAGCAATGTTGGCATTGTGATCTGTGAATCTTACCCAAGTGTTACCTGCAATTAGCTCCGCCCACTTTGCACCTGTAAAATCACTAAACTTTACTAGTCTAATAACACAATTCCGGGCACGTTGTTAAAAAAATCGTGCGTTTAGAGGACGTGTGTGATGCGTATGAGGTCATGACTGGGTCTGTGAGACAGATGTGAGGTGTGTGAGGTGTGTGTGTGTGTGTGTGTGAATCTTGCAGACGTTGGCTGTGTGTGTGAGAAACTGTGTGTGTGTGTTTGTGTGTGTGTGAGAACCTCCTGCACTACTCCACCGTCTTTTATCATTTTCTCATCTCTCCACTGCAGCCTCGGCTTGGCACGGCTTTACAAAGGTGCATCAACATGTGCTCGTGATTTGCTCCTTGGCTGCACTACGACCTCTTTGTGTTTGTGTGTGTGTGTGTGTGTGTGTGTGTGATCATTTAGAATAATGTGCGTGTCCCCATCTCACACAATAGCGATTACTCCCTCCGTCGCTGTTGAAGTGAAAAGGTGGGAGGGAAAAACGATCCCTGGAGGATTTAGGGGATTTGCTCAGCTGGAAGGAGAACTGACGAACTGACGAGAAGGTGGACGCGATGTTCGCTCGTGTGTTTTGGCGCTTGGGCCAAACATTTTCACGCAAAAAACAGTGATTTACTTTTCTTTCCCCAGATCCTAAAGGAGTTCAGCCAGAAAAATAAAATCCAGTTCTCGCCCCCTGAACAAAAAAGAGAGTCGTGTTCAGAGTTTGAGCCTCGCTAGTTAAGGCTAATGGCACTAATGATTCATTGAGGCTAACAGCTAACAATTTAGCATTCTTAAATTTGGATTAAAATTTTAATGTGAAATTGTTGCTTTAACAAAAAAGCCGTAGATATGTGTGGTGATGTTGAACTCTAATATCACCATACCTACTAACATTGTATCGCTGCTTATAATAGATATATAAGTGTGTGTGTGTGTGTGTGTGTGTGTGTGTGTGTGTGTGTGTGTGTGTCTTTGAGGGACTAAGCTAATGGACTCTTTGCTTAATGTGATAACACGCATTATAGACATACTGCCAGTAAGAGAGAGAAGCATTAGCCATGTGCTCCGTGGAGACACACACACACACACACACACACACACACACACACACACACACACACACACACACCACAACACACACACACACACACACACACACACACACACACACACACACACACACACACACACACACACACACACACACACACACACACACACACACCCTCAAACACAGAGCATGTGACAGGAAGCAAAATGAAGGTTGGACCTCCGCTATGCGTCCTGATTGCCGACTGTAAGAATAAACATCATCAGGGTGGTGCTGTGTAAGTGCACTTGAACACACACACATGCACACACACATAATCTTTAGACCATCACAGACATGCAAAAACATTAACAGCATAGTCATATTTCAGACACAGCTGTTTTTGTGTAAGGACTGTGTGTGTGTGTGTGTGTGTGTGTGTGTGTGTGTGTCAATACCTTTCTATGATGCAATGCACACTCTTTACTCTTTGGACAAACGACAGACATGTTTTACATTTCCATACTGACACACACACACACACACACACACACACACACACACTTCTCTGAAACTCAATAGTCCTGCAGTCGTGTGTGAGCCGTCCCCCGAGGCTGTGCTGCATCGATGACTCGATGGCTGACCTGAGTGAGTTAATGCTAACACGTCTCTAACTCCAAATTACACGCTGAGAGTGAGTGTGTGAATGTGATAAGCATGGATTGACCAGTGACACTGGAATCATGTGACCTGAGATCATGTGACCAGACAGAAGAAAAGGCCTCTGGGAGTTCACAGTGAACTGCTGCTACTGTCTCTGTCTGCATTCTGTCTCTGTCTGCCTTTCTTACTTCCTATTCCATTACTACAGTATATTAGTGTATAGTGTGTATAGGAGTGAAGGACGTGGTGTGTGGTGGAGTATATTAGTGTATAGTGTGTATAGGAGTGACGGACTTGGCGTGCGATGGAGTATATTAGTGTATTGGAGTGAACATATATTTTTTGTTTTAGTGTACTGCTAATGGTAATATGACAGTGTAACTACTACATTGACAGTAGTAAACATAAAACACACACACATACACACAGACGGTATGTATCTTTGGCAGTACCCCTAGGCAGATGTTTGCAGGTATTTTCTCTGTGCTTTGAAGTTGAGCAGATGGAAAGATGCGCACACACACACACACACACACGCACCACCTTCTTTACTCTTCAGGCCAATCTATATTTCTCGTTTTTATGTGAAGTGGATTATTTATGTGCCATGTAAATTCATTCATTGTGTAATAATCATTCTTTAAATCAGATATAACATGTGAGGTGACCGCTCTCGCTCTCGCTCTCTGTCTCTTTCACATCATGCTCCACCAAAATGCTCAAAGCTCTGATTTAAAAAAAAAAAAAGTTTTGAATAAAGAATGATAAATTTAGCTATTTATTGATTTCGTCGGACTCGTGAGGACGGAATGCTCTGATCTACACACACCTTGCGCGCACACACGCACACACACTCACACAAAGCCTCTGGCAGAACGCAGTGTGTGCTCTGGCTTGCATTATGCTAACGTAATGGATGTTAGCACACTCTGCGCTTTGTATCTCGCCGCTGTGCGCTCTTCCCCTGCGGTGCTCTGGCTACGGATCGGGGGCATTTTTATGTGTGTAGGTCATGAGAGCCCTCTGTTCACACAAACACACACATACACATACTTCTCTTACCCCAGATAACCTTATACTTATCCTGCCATGTCTCTACACACAAGACACTAACATCAAATCAGCTTCACACACACAGTCATGACACTTATAAGTCACTTATACACCATATCAGAGTAGTGCCCTAACATGTAGCTCACTAACTGTTCATGATGTACCATTGCTGTGGTCCCAAATAGCACACTACGGTACTAACAAGTGCCAGAATACACCACTGTGACAGTGTGAGTCGTTTGGGATGGAGAGAAACACCTCAGTAGCTGGCAATCACCTCCTGCTAAAGTGCCCCATCTCAGACCTCCTGTAAGTGTCCAGGGGACAGCCACACAGAGTGTGTTAAAAACACGTAGAAATAACAAAATATAACAGTTTATTAATACTGCCTTATAATGAGAAGAATAAAAAGAAAGAAGCAGCCCCAGAAGACGATTATTTTGAAAAAACAAATAAATAAAAAATAAATAAATATATATTAATATAATATATATATATAATATATATATATGTATATATAAAACAAAAATACAATAAATATTTTTTATTATATTAAATAAGAGATGTTATGTAAAATGTATATATTGTATTATTATTATTATTATTTATTATTATTATATGTAATTCTGATTAGGAAAAAGGAAAAAAACTGAAGTAGAATAAAAATAAAAAAAGTAAAAAGAAGTAGAATTTGTGGAAGATACAGTAAATAAAAACAGAAAAAAACTTAAAATAAAAAATTTAAGAAATGTAAAAAAAAAAAAAGTAATAGTGTAAATGTAAATATTTTCTTTTGTTTTGCACAAAAATAAATATTTTATTATTTTAAAATGATGATTTTGTTTTAATAATTATAATAATAGAAAAGCTAAAACTAAAAATGTTATATTTATATTTATGTGTGTGGAAGAGAGAGAGAGAGAGTAATAAAGGTGTAATAAGCATGTAATAACACACTTATCACGCTCCGGTGTGAGTAATACGCCTTTCCCTGTGTGAAGGATGGGGCAGGAGCACAGGGAGCCGTTGGTGTTTCTATCTTACACACACACACACACACACACACACACACACACATACACACGTGCCCTTCATGCCCACACCGATGAATGGCTGCTGCATTCTGCTGTGTGTGTGTGTGTGTGTGTGTGTGTGTGTGTGTGTGTGTGTGTGTGTGTGTGTGTGTGTGTGTGTGTGTGTGTCTGCGCGCTCTGGAATGAGATGCTTTTGTTAATTTAACTCAGCGGGAATTGAATTAATGCTTCGATTTCTTTAATTAAACCTCTTTAATCGACTTTGTCGTTTGCTGAAACAAAATGGAAGAAAAAAAAGAGGCTTAGGGAGAGAAGTGGATTAGGATTGGAACACAGCCCACGCTCTACTCATTCCTACACGTCGACGAGGGAAAAACATTTAAACAGTGATCAGGGTGATAATTGGAACGCAGCCCATTTCTAGTCATTTCATACCTAATGATAAGTTTAGAGAAAGAATCTTGGGATTGGGACACAGCTACTGGCGTCTACTCAGGGTAAAATGCGGCCTGGAATAGAAACACAGCCTTCATCCGACAGATTTACCGATAAGGAATAAAATGATGCCTAGAGGGTGAAAGCAATTGGAACATGGCCGTTATTTCACATTCAGACTGTATTTAGGGTAAAATGATTTATGGTCGAATTTATGCAGGATTGGGACACAGCCCACTGTTCTATTTATTTCTACTGAGAAGTTAGGGCACTGTGAATGACATCTAGAGAGAGAAAGAGATGAATTGGAACACAACCTTTACGCTATTCATTTCTTTTTACTGATGGAAGGGGAAAAGTGCTGAGAGTGATAAAATTAGAACACAGCCACTTTGTGGTCATTTTTACACTGGGATTGGAACACAGCCTGGTTTCATACAGGTTTATCTGCTCAGCAAATTGGGGTACATGTCATGAAGAAGAGAATGCAAGTGCAATGGGAACAGAAATGGATTTGAACATGACCCTTTTTAAGTTATTTCCATTCAAAGAACCAAAGAATTGGAACACAGCCACTTTTTTTTTATAGATTTCTGCTCAGTGATGAAAGGAAACGGATGAGTAGGGAAGAAAGATGGATTGGAACACAGCCCTCATTGAGACGTTTCTTGTACCCATTCCATAATTTATGACCCTGGCTCCCTGGTCACCTGCAGTGCTTCCACTTCCTGTTCTCCCAAGGGCTTGTGGGACGTGGAGTGAGGCAAGCAGACGGCCAAGATGGACGAAAGTGAAAAGTCATGCTAGTGTCCGGAGGGAAAATGGCATAGTGCGCACTTCACTAAAGTGACATTAAAGATGGTTTAACTCCACCTCTTCATCAATTCTCTCTCTCTCTCTGTCTCTAGCTGCATCATCTTTCTCTCATATATCTCTTAAAACAAAATGACCAGCTATATTTAAGAAGGTACACTGAGAGGACCCACACACACACACACACACACACACACACACACACACACACACACACACACCTTAGTGTTCTCTCTCTCTTGCTCGTTCGCTCGCTCGCTCGTCCCCACACACTCATCACTTTTTTAAAGGCCAAACTTAAAGAGAATATCAGAGCAGCGGCAAGGCACACGGACACACTGTGAGTCCTGATATACACACACAGACACAGACACACACACACACACACACACACACACACACACACACACACACACATACACAGAGGACAGTTAAACTGAAATCACATTAAATAAATAGGTGTAACAGGAATAAAAGCCTGAAAGCGACTAATTAACCTCACACTGATCACATCGCTAATTAGAGAGAATAGAATGTGTAAGCACGCACACACACACACACACACACACACACACACACACACACACACACACACACACACACAGTGATTCTGACAGATGTGTAATAACACGGATCTTTCTGTTTCTCTATGATTTCTGTCTCTCTCATGTCTTTCTATTTTTCAGCTTTCACTTCTCTCTCTCTCTCTCTCCTCTGTTCCTCTCTTTCTCTCTCATCCTTTATCTTTTATTTATCGTTTTCACCTTTCATTTCTTTCCGGAAAAACAGGCCAAGAGACAATGAGCAAGACAAACAGGGAGTGAGACAGGAAGTGAGACAAAGTGTGAGGCATGAAATGGTGAGAAAGGGCAGAGAGTGGCACAATGAGACAATGAGACCGCAAGTGAAACAGAGGGTGTCATGGGTAGTGAGACAGGAAGTAAGACACTGAGTAAGACAGCAAGCAAGACGGAGAGTGAGACAGAGAGTGAGAGCAAGAGTGAAACAGGAAACTTGTTGGCGTTTTTGTTTTTTTTCTATTCTGAAAAAAAAAAAACACAGCACTCTGAATACAGACAGTCCTGTGCGCGCACACACACACACACACACACACACACACACACACACACACACACACACACACACACACACACACACACACAGTAAATATAGTTCCTGACAGGTAACACCATCACCTGTGTTTTATTTTTCCACCCCGGAGCAAAAAAGATTATTTTAGATCAGTGCTAATGGTCAAGGATTCATCAATAACACACACACACACACACACACACACAGAGTTAAGGATCAGTAGAACAGTACAGTGTAACTGAGGAAACAGAGATGTGTTCAGAAATCATTAAACAGAAGAGTGTAGGAAATGTGAAGTGTTCAGTAGCGAACAAACAAAGGTGTTAAAAATGTTCAGAACATTTTACGTTAAACATGAAGAGGGAAGACTGAACCAAAGTCAGGGATAGAGAGCGATAAGGACAGAAAGTGAGACAGATGAGATGAAGTAATAAATACAGGGAGAGAGAAAAACAAGGAGAGAGACAGAGTGAGACGGAAAATGATTGAAGCTAGAGAAGAGGTAGAGAGAAAGAAAGCGAGATTGAGTGAGATAGGAAGTGAGAAAGGTAAGAGAGGCAGAGAGAACAAAGGAATGGGAGATGGAGCATGAGACAGAGAACAAGACGGAGCGAGAGAGAGGATGAGACAGAGAGTAAGGCAGAGAGTGAGAATGAGTCACGGTGTGAGGGAGGGAGTGGGATAGAGATAGACATTGAGATTGAGGCAGGGAGTGAGATACAGAATGGGATTTGGAGTGAGATGGAGAGTGAGACATAAAGTGAGAGTGGCGGTGAGGCAGGGAGTATGCTACAGAAATGGGGTGGGAGTTGAGATAGAGAATGAGAAAGGAGTGAGACGGGGAGAAAGACAGAGAGTGAGAGAGTGAGACCAGGAATGAGACAGAGGATAAAATAGAGAGTGGCTCAGGGAATGAGACGGAGTGAGACGAGGGTGTGATAGAGAATAACATGGGGAAAGAGTAAGACTGAGAGGGAGACAAAGAATAAGGCAGAGAGTGAGACGAGAAGTACGATAGAGAGTGATAAAGAGAATAAGTGCTCAGCAACACTACGCACTGTTAGAGCGTGACGTTCGGTTCTCTCCTGTAGAACCTGAGAGGAGAACCCTCGCTCTAGCTCCTGCTGAAGTTCTGCTGTTCCCTTGTGTGTGTTACATCTTTCCTTTCATCTCGTGATCTTTGCACATTGAACACACACTCACACACACACACACTCACACACACACACACACACACACACACACACACACACACACACACACACACACACACATGCTCCAGTGTTGTGTGTTGATTTATTCTCCATTAGCTACACTCAGTAAACCTGCACATAAATTCCAGCGTGTTTCTACTGTGGCCAAGAGCGCAGGAACGAGGGAGTGACGGAGTGATAACGGGCCAGACACACCACTGTGTGTTTATTTATCTCTCCCTCACTGTCTTTCTCCCTGTCTGTCTGTCTGTCTGTCTCCATGTCTCCCTGTCTATCCGTCTGCCGCTTACTCTTAGTATGTACTTGTCTTTCTAATGTATGTTCCTCTCTTTCTCTGTGTGTGTGTGTGTGTCTGTGTGTGTGTGTGTGCGTGTGTGTGTGTGTGTGTGTGTAAGGCCGTTTCGCAGCAGCATCTGGTTTGATTTAGCTCCATGTGTGAGTATTATTAACTGAACATGACCATAAAGGGGAACCTCGGTTCTCTAAAGCACCGTAACACAGTGAGACGCCCGTCTCACTCTCAATGAGGAACCTTCATCAACACTCAGAGTGAACGCACACACACACCCACAGGTGGAAAGAGAGTGTCTTACACACAAGCTGCAACTGTTTCATCAGCCACACACACACACACACACACACACACAGTGACACAGAGCAACATGACACAAATCACTGTCCATGCGGAACTACACACAGAAGTATAGCCATCCCCATTAAGGGCAAGAGACCCCCACTGTGTGTGTGTGTGTGTGTGTGTGTGTGTGTGTGTGTGTGTGTGTGTGTGTGTGTGTGTGTGTGTGTGTGTGTGTGCGAGAGAGAGAGAGAGAGAGAGCGTGGCAGTTGGTTAGGAAGCATTTAACACTGTAACACCCGTCTCACAAAACCCTCGCTAACTGTTAGCACATTTGCTACGTGTCAGAGAGGAGGCTAACACACATGCTCAACACCGCTGAACTTTATCTCTGTCTTTCTCCGTCTGTCTGTCTGTCTGTCTTCCTCACTCTGCGAGTCACACTTACTCACTGTATCTGTCTCACTGTCTCTCACGCTCCCTGTATCTGTCTCACTGTCTCCATCTGTCTGCCTCCATCTCTCACTCTCCCTGTCTCACTTATTGTAGTCCGGCTGTCTGTCTCTCTCAGTCTGTCTGTTTTGCTCTGTGTCTGTCTGTCTCATTCTGTCTGCCTTAATCTGTCTGTCTCTCTGCCTCACTGTCTATGTCTCTCACTCAGTCCCGCTCCCTTTGTCTCGGCCTGTCACTCTCCTCTCCTCTATTATTTTTCCATTGTTTTTTTCTTTTCCTATTCTCTTCTTTCTTTTATCTCTCCTAACTATTTATCTATCACCATTTTCTCCCACTGTCTCATTTTTCCCTTCACCACGCTCTCTCTCTCGCTCTCTCTCTCTCGTTACACAGAGTTCAGGCCGTGCTTCATGTCGGCGGGGAACTGAAGCCAGACCAATTGGTGTGAACGAGGGAAGAAGGGAGCGATGAAGGAAGGAGAGATACCGTCCCCCTCCTCCTTCCCCCGCACCTGCCTGACAGGTCGAGCCGTTAATAAAGCCTCTGAACTCTCACGGACCATCTCTCTCTCTCTCTCTCTCTCTCTCTCTCTCTCACACACACACACACACACACACACACACACACACACACACACACACACACACACACACACAGGGCGCTCAGAAGCATGGAGAGATGAGAGATGGAGAGAGTGCTGCTTAACGAGAGATGCGAGTGATTGGTCGCCACTTTTTGATGACATCATCGCATTCTGTATCAGCTTTTTTTTCCTCATATTGAACAGGACGTCATGATGACATCATCAAAGAGCCACGGAGAGACTGTATCGCATGCTCAGGTGCAGACACTGCTCCGTGTGTGTGTGTGTGTGTATGTGTGTGTGTGTGTGTGTGTGTGTGTGTGTGTGTGCGCATGCGCGGGTGTACGAGTGCGTACGCGCGCATCTCAGCAGTGCCAATAAACAATCAGCAGCATTAAATGGACACGCAAATGGAATCAATTCATTCAGTTTTGAGAGATGGATGGAGGGAATGAAGTGTGAAAAAGTACCACACACAAACACTCTGCCACACACACACACACACACACACACACACACACACACACACACACAGAAACAGAAACACACTGGGTAATTAGCCACTCTGTTACAGGCATCTCTGTGTGAGGCCTATTTGATTGTATACTGAAATATGACCAGGAGAGCCCTACTGCGCAGCTCCACGAGGGAGACCACAATCCCCTGGTGCAGCTCCGCAAGAGGGACCATGACCCCTTCAACAGATCTGAGCAGAGTGAAAAAAGCCAGACCACATTTGGAGTTCTTTCTTTCTTTTTTCATTTTTCCTTCCTTCTTTCTTTTTTTGTTCTCTCTCTATCTCTCTCTCTCTCTCTTTCTCTCTCTCTCACAGGAGCTTGAGGCTGTAATGACCAAAGACAACACGACTACTGGAGGGGAGCGAATCGATCTCTATCTCAAACACACACACACACACACACACACACACACACACACACACACACACACACACAGGTTTTAAGGACTACAAACTAAGGAGCACAGCAGGTGGAAAAGGCTCGGGAATATTTGTGTGTGTGTGTGTGTGTGTGTGTGTGTGTGTGTGTGTATGTGTGTGTGTGTGTGTGTGTGTGTGTGTGTGTATGATCTTTGTACAGATCATACCAGACACAGTTCTGTCACCTTGCTAATGTAAATGTCACACACACACACACACACACACACACACACACACACACACACACACAGCTGGACAGAGTTAGCGTGTATCCACGGCTGTATAATTGTGTCTAGCTGAGAACTATAAACTACGGCAGAATTACACACTAGCGGTGGATTAGTCTCAGACTATTCGTGTGCGGTGTGTGACGGAGCCGATCGCTGCCCTCTGACACGGCGAGCTCTAACGCCCGGGGCTGGAGCGGATTGAGGTGCGGGAGTCAATCAGGTCAGGTACAGAAACAGAGTTAATTATTTTCTCTAATTAAACACTGGCAGCGACTTCGACGGAAGCTTGTGCGCTCCTTAATGTCGCTGACCTTGAAGAAAATCCAATTTCCCTCCCATCGACCCGAAGCCGATGACAGTTATCCATGACGCGACGCCTCCATTTCCTCCCCGATCTCCATCTCAAACAGCTGAGAGAAGGACAGGAAAAAAAGCAGAGTGCCGTGTTTGAGGAGGTAATTAGAACACGACCCGCGACGCTTTGAACTCCGAGCTGAGCATCTCAGCGCTCCGGCCCGCGCCTCCCCAGACACACGGGCGGGAATCCCCCAGCGTCGAGACGGAGAGGAAAAAAGAGAAAGAAAAATGCAGGACGAGAGCAAGAGAGAGGAATGAGGGGCACGTCATTAAAGGTAAATGTGACTCATTAATGTGGCAGGAATATTCCTTTTCATTGTAGTTGTAGACACGGAGGAGCGGAGGAGCGGAGGAGCGGTAAGTCACAACTGTACCATTCTCACAAAGATGGAGGGATGGAGAAAGAATGCAAGAAAAGAG
The DNA here is from genome assembly GCA_013621035.1 of Clarias magur. Lineage (NCBI taxonomy): Eukaryota > Metazoa > Chordata > Actinopteri > Siluriformes > Clariidae > Clarias > Clarias magur. Next base: position 580,182 of record QNUK01000102.1, read on the forward strand.
ACCAAGAAGAACGAGTAGAGGTTTTATTATACCTGGGTGCTGCATATGCATAAAAGACGGTGAAAGAAGAACAAGACAGTGAGGAATAGGAAGGAAGAAGCGAGAAAGCAATTAGAGTAAAAAAAAAAGTGAATATAAAAGAGAAGAACGGAAAGAGAAACTGAACATGAAGACAAAATAGACAAAAAGAACAGAAAAGGGAAAGAGTGAAACATGTAGGTAAAGAAAAAGAATGGCAAAGAAGGAAAGAGAGATGAAAAAGAAAAAAACGCAAGACTGGTTAACCACAGAGAGAACAAAGAGGAAGACAAATAACAAAAGGGTGAAATAGGGTGAAAAATGCAAAGACACAGGAAAGGAGAAAGAAATGAGAAATACAGAAAAAAACAAAGTGATAAACCGAGAGAAAGAAAGAACAGAGCAAAAAGGTGACTTCTAGCCGAGATCTTTCGTCACATCAATTTGAAACGTTAAAGCTACTTTTTCTGATGTCACACCACGATGACATCCCTCGTCACATGACCAGTGGCATTCACTCAAAGTGACATTCTTGCATGTGAGCAGCTTCAGCGGTCCGTCTCAGACGGAGATGCGTATTAGCGATCATTAACCATGCATCATCAATACTGAGCCATTACAGAGAGAGAGAGACAGAGAGAGAGACAGAGACAGAAAGAAAGACTGTGTCCTTATCTCCAGTAGCACCATTAACATGTCTCTGAATTTGAGATGAGGCGCTCTCAGGCTTGCTAATGTGTTTGTGGCTAAGCACAGGTTACCGTAAGCGGGTGTGTACTCTTCCCATATGGAGGAGGATTACAGCATGCCAGGATGTGACGCGCGCTCATCACACACACAGAACCCCCGGTCACCAAGGAAGGGGGGGGGGGGGTAAAACTTTTGCTCAGGGGCATTTTATTTATTTATTTACAGGATGGCAAGAGAATATCCAGGTACTTGAGGTACGGAAGCGTCATGAACGCTGTAGATTATTTAGACATCATTTAAGAAGAAAGTGTAAGAGAACAGGGTATGGCATGAGAGGGAAGTGAACAGAGTGGGAGTGCAGTTATGTGTGGAGTGTATAGTGTACGGAAGGGTATAGTGTACATCTCAGCATTTGGGAGACGCCCTTATCCAGAGCGACTTACATTTTTATCTCATTATACATCTGAGCTTTGTTGAAGGGCCCAATAGTGACAATGTGATGGTTGTGGGATTTGAACCTATGACCTTCCGAACCATAGTCCAATGCCTTGACCTCTGAGCTACCCCTGACCCCTGTATAGTGTAAGAAGTGTATAGCGTGTGCGTGTGTGTGTGTTAAGCATGCCATATGGTATTGGATGTTTTTCTGTAGAGTATATGACACAATCCTGATCGATGAGCCGCTGTTGATCAGAGTGTAACCTGCGCTTAGCCACAAACACATTAGGCAGTCTGAGAGCAGCTCATATCAAATTCAGAGACATGGAGAATAAGGACACGCGCACGCACACACATGCTTACACAGACACACACACACACACACACACACACACACGCACACAGACACACGCAGCGTCTGTGCTGTAATGGTTTAAACCGTATCGATGATCACACATTAATGACACAGACCTGAGATGGATGATGGAGGGAGTTCATTCAGGAGCTGCTTTTTAAAGATGACTTTGTCATTATTGTGTGTGTCTGTGTGTGTGTGTGTGTGTGTGTGTGTGTGGTCCGGGTTAGCAGCTCCTGACAGGGAGTTTTATAGGGAATTTCCACGCTGATGTGCTTTTGGGAGGTTTTTATAAACACTGCCTAACACAATGCTGGAGAATTTAAATTCACAGACAGCTGGTGATGTCATAAGGACCGTCCAATCAGGAGCTTTGACTTAATCTCTATTTAAATGTAGGATGATAATACAAACGCTCATTATAATCACGCAATTATAATAAATACACCCTTTCATTCTCTCTCTCTCTCTCTCTCTCACACACACACACACACACACACACACACACACACACACACATACACACTCACACACACACACGCACACGCAAGCATTTTGACTGTGCTAACAAGCAAAACAGAAAAAAAAAGTTGTGTTTTACAGGTCCAGCGATCCTCTCTGTTTGTAGCCTTTTTATTCTCTCTCTCTCTCTCAGCGTGTGACTCACGAAAGAAAGTGGTACATTCCAAATCTAATATAAGTGGAATTACTCCCAAATTCCTTTGTACATCGTAACCTGGTTATAACCTTCAGCCCCAGCTCAAGTCCGTTTGAAGCCAGAGTGAAGGATTTTGGAGGAGAACGAGTGTGGATTTGGC
>QNUK01000102.1:590000-602500 GCA_013621035.1 Clarias magur
TACATTTTTAGTTTTCTCTTTTTTTCAAAGTTTTTCTTTTACCATGCTTATACAGTAAGTACTGTGTAAAGAAACATTTAAAATAATAATAAGAATAAGAAGGAAATATTATGAGAACAATAATAATATTATAATTATTATTTTGATTATCACACACACAGACACACACACACTGAGCTGACCGTGAGCAACCCATCCGTGTTTGCACTGGTCACAGGTGCGCAGGTGAATCTTCCCCGGCTGGAAACACTCACAGGTGCAGTTGACCAGGGTGCAGCGAATCGCCTGCAAGACACACACACACACACACACACACACACACACACACATTTACATTTTTGCTATTTTGCACATGCCCTTTTCCAGATTAGCTTACATTTTATCTCATTACACATCTGAGCAGTTAAGTAGGGTTGAGGGTTCAACAGTGGCAACTGAGTAGTGCTGGGGTTTGAACCTGGGACCTTTCAATCAGTAGTCCAACACACAAACACATACACACACAAACACACACTTTATATTAAGTTTTGTCGGAACTGTAGAGATCTGTATTACAAAAATCATGAATGGAAGTGACTTAAATCTTGGTGAAGTTTAATGGAGAAAGCATTTCCATACACACACAATAATGAGAGCTCACAGGTCACACATCTGTGTGTTCATAAGAAAAAACACTTGGTGAGACTCATCAGATAAAGAAGCTTGAATTTGGGAGAGACCAAAAAGTTGGAGTGTCGGGCGCATCGGGTACAAAGGAAAGTGCAGGAAATGATTCACCATCATGCATAGTGTAGGGGTCCAACATGAAGAAGAAGAACTGTGACTGATTCGACCGAAGAGAACATAAAGTACTTAATTCGCTCTTTACTCACAGTTATCATCATTTACAAAAAATGTTTAGCGTGATCATTTTTTTACCTTTGTGAGTCATAACAAACATACATAAAAAACACAAATATATGTATGAGAGAGAGAGAGAGAGAGAGAGAGAGAGAGAGAAAGAAGCAGCAGAAGAGCTGAAGAATGTGGAGGAGTGTGCAGTGTTGTTCAGCTGGCCTCTGAGTAGTGTGTTGGAGTGATGGAGTGAGAGAATGGAGTGATGGAGTGAGCCAACAGAGCAATGGAGTGATACTGAGATTTACAGCTTGTGTGTCATAAGAAACTCCACAGATCTGACTTCAGGATGTCACACAGTCATAATGGAGGCTCTGATTTTACTGCAGAAAAAAAGAGCAAGAAGTGAGAAACTCCGGCCTGAGCAGAACCACATCAAATCTGATTAGTGCTCGTTGTCAGGTTCTCATGAGGAACATGGTGGAATGGGCTCTCTGTCAGGATCTAACGAGGGGCATGTTGGATCTGATCAGCACTCTCTGTCAGGTTCTCAGTCAGGTTCTCATGAGAAACATGGTGGATCTGATCAGTGATCTCCGTCAGGTTCTCATGAGAAACATGGTGGATCTGATCAGTGCTCTCTTTCAGGTTCTAGTGAGGAACATGACGGATCTGATCAGTGCTCTCTGTCAGGTTCTAGTGAGGAACATGATGGATCAGGCTCTCTGTCAGGATCTAAGGAGGGACATGTTGCATCTGATCAGCACTCTCTGTCAGGTTCTCAGTCAGGTTCTAATAACAAAACATGAGGGATCTGATCAGTGCTCTCTGTCAGGTTCTCATGAGGAACATGGTGGATCTGATCAGTGCTCTCTGTCAGGTTCTCATGAGGAAAATGATGGATCAGGCTCTCTGTCAGGATCTAAGGAGGGACATGTTGCATCTGATCAGCACTCTCTGTCAGGTTCTCAGTCAGGTTCTCATGAGAAACATGGTGGATCTGATCAGTGCTCTCTGTCAGGTTCTCATGAGGAATATGGTGGATCTGATCAGTGCTCTCTGTCAGGTTCTAGTAACAAAACATGAGGGATCTGATCAGTGATCTCTTTCAGGTTCTGGTGAGGAACATGATGGATCTGATCGGTGCTCTCTGTCAGGTTCTAGTGAGGAACATGATGGATCTGATCGGTGCTCTCTGTCAGGTTCTAGTGAGGAACATGATGGATCTGATCGGTGCTCTCTGTCAGGTTCTAGTGAGGAACATGATGGATCTGATCGTGCTCTCTGTCAGGTTCTAGTGAGGAACATGATGGATCTGATCGGTGCTCTCTGTCAGGTTCTAGTGAGGAACATGATGGATCTGATCGGTACTCTCTGTTAGGTTCAGGAAAGCTCCGTCTCACTGTCTATAAAGGAGTCTTTGTTGTTTTTTTTGTGTGTCAAAACTTTCACAGTCTCTCAGTCCCACTCCCAGACTTCTTCTGTCTCCAGTTCCTGAATTCCATCTCACTCAGGGAATGATTAGAGAGATTGAGAGAGAGAGAGAGAGAGAGGTTGCGTGCTCTGTAAATCTGGCCTCGTCCCATTTCTGCGGTTTTGGTGAAAACGACTGGCTTGTGTTTGTAACACACTCGCAGATCGGAGGTCTGATTGCAGCTGTTTCTGCAGGCCACAGTGCGGCGGATAATCAAGGCCACTCTACTGTGTATACACACACACACACACACACACACACACACATACTTTTTTCTCCTTGCATGTGCTGACCCTGTTATTGGGACGCAGCTGAAACACTCTGTTAACATTTACACACAATTTAATTTTTATTTATAAAAAAATGTGTATATAGTAAGCTGTGTGTGTGTGTGTATGAGAGAGAGAGAGAGAGAGAGAGAGAGAGGTGGTGGTTTGCTGTGTTTATTTAGTGTCTGTCATGATGCTATTAAAGCTGTTTGTTTATCTCGATCCTTCCTAGTGTCGGATAAACGCAGCGTCCGGGCGCTCCTGTGGTCAACAAGAAAAAAAAAACGAAAAAACAATCACTATCTGTCATTACACACATACACACAAACACACACATAAGTCATTTTCACAGACTGATATGTTAGTTAACGTCCCCGTAATCAAGACATTAGACGCTGCGAGACGTGTGTGTGTGTGTGTGTGTGTGTGTGTGTGTTTTTAAACAAACTAGCGTAGCGTCGCTAACAAGACGCTTCGCTAACGAGACGGCTCGCTAACGAGCAGTGAAAGTTCATTAGCGCTAACGGTTCGCCACCACAGACTGAAACATTGAAGTTAACATTTATTAATAATCAGGCAGCCGCTGCTGCTACGTTTTACAACTTTAAACACTTCTAAATCTCCCTTTTTATACAAAAATCACATTAAAAAGATTTTGCCTTACAGTCGCAAACTGAGATTTCTGTCCTTTTGCTGGTTGGTTTAAGTGAGAACCAACAATTCATTAAACTTTCACTCACTCATCGTCTGTACCGCTTTATCCTGCATACAGGGTCGCGGGGGGCCTGGAGCCTTTCCCAGGAGACTTGGGGCTCGATTCACTAAACTGAACCTCTTCTAAGTAATGAAGTTGAGGAATTGCAGACGATTGTTGAATAGATAAAGAAACGTCTCCAGAAAAAAAGGGTTTAACAACTAAATCCCAAGAACTGTACAGGAAACAGACAGGACAAAGCTGAAGGTTAGAAATAAGAGGCTGAGCACTTCCACTATTCTGTCCATCCTTTATTCATTCTTAAAGAACAGAAAGAGAAAGAGCACTGAGAGAGACAGCGTGAGAGAGACAAACTGTAGACAGGAAAGTGAGAGAAAGAGAGAGAGAGAGAGAGAGAGAGAGAGAGAGAGAGAGAACACAGAGAGAGACAGTAAACAGGGTTGAGAAAGAATTGAGATGGAGAAAGTGAGACAGTTTTGACAAAAAGAGAAATTCAGAGAGAGAGAGAGAATGAGAATGTGACACCATACAGAGAGAGATAAAAGTAGTGAGAGATGGGGGGGGGGGACAAAAAGAGATAGAGAAAGTCAGGGTTGAGAAAGACAAACAGAGAAAGTGAGACGGTGTTGACAGAGAGAGAGAGAGAGAGAGGGAGAGAAACAGAGACAGTTGAGAGGAGGATGCCTCTACAGCAGACTCTCTGAGAGACAGATAAATATTTAAAAGAGAAAGAAATATAATTTACCCCGAGGCTAAAACACACACACACACACACACGCACACACACACTTGTTGGTGTTCCGTCCTCAGGCATGTGAGCTGCTCCCTCCCTCAGCAGGAGGAGTGTGTGTGTGTGTGTGTGTTGGGGACAAAATGAGAGGAGACAGGCGAGCCAGATCGAGCGCTGGAGAGCAGCCCCGCCCTCATGGCGGCCATATTGGAAACAGGTGACAAATACAAGAGCAATGAAGGCATCCTTTGTCCTCCACCACTCTCGCCTGTCCTCCCAGAACGCTACCATACGCTAACACACGCCTGCTACGCTAACATACCGGCTACGCTAATGGCACAAATCACAAACAAACCATTTAGCCAGGCAGGAGTCATGATTAGCGGTAGTGCTAGCGGTTAGCGTGATGATGATGATGATAATAATGGCCTTATTTATATACCACATTTTATATGTTAAATATGGTGTGTGTGTGTGTGTGTGTGTGTGTGTGTGTGTGTGTGTGTGTGTGTGTGCGTCTTTGTGTGCAAGCATGTGTGTGTCAGGTCCTCTCGAACACACACAGATCAGCAGCTAGCGCTGCGCTAATGGGAACCAAATGGGCCATGAGTCTCCTGTGAATAACAGTGAAAGATGGAACCATGTGTTCTCATAGAGACGCCTGGGGTCCATCTGTCCCTCTCCACCTCTCTCTCTGTCTCTCTCTATCTATCTGTCTCACTGTCTGTCTGTCTGTCTCTCTCTATAGCTTTCTCTCTCTATCTGCCTCATTATCTATCTCGCTGTCTCTCTTTCTGTCTCACTCTTCATCTGTCTCTCTCTATCTGCAGTACTGTCTATACACCTGTCTCTCTAAGCTGCTATCTCTCTCTATATCTGTCTGTCTCTATCTTTCACTCTATTTATCTGTCTCTCTATCTGCCTAATTCTCACCCCCTCTCTCTCTGTCTCTACCTGCTTCACTCTCTATCTGTCTCACTCTAAGTATCAATCCATATAGCTCTCTCTCTCTCTCTCTCTCTGTTTTCTTGAAACTCTACATCTTTTTAAATCAGATGATCTGATATTATTTTAAAATAAGAACTTATTATTACAGCATGATTTCAGCATCAGAAGTCACCAAATCACCTGCTTTATTTTTTCACTTTATTTCTGGATGTTACAAATTTCAGATGAAACTGAAAAAGAAAAGAGGAGCGGGCTCCCTTGCTCTGGTTCCACACTTACCCGAGATTCTGCTGCATGAAGTGAGAAAATGAAGTGTGTTTATTTCAGATGACAAAGAAAAGCTGGCGATTAGGCACAAGCAGCACTCGCTTCCATATTGCTCAACCATCTCTCTCTCTCTTTGGTGTTACACTTCCTTAAAGGAGAAGTTCAGTCAGAATGTCCAAATTCACTGCTTGCAGCTGTAATCAATCAGGCAAGAAATACAGACATTACAGCTACTATAGCTACTATAACTATTATAGTTACTGTAGGTACTTCATCTGCTATATTATAGCTACTATAACTACTATAGTCATTATAGTCACTATAGGTACTACAGCTACTATAGTTACTATATGCCATATATGTACTGCAGGTACTATAACTACTATAGTCACTATAGGTACTACAGCTACTATAGTTACTATATGCCATATATGTACTGCAAGTACTATAACTACTATAGTCACTATAGGTACTACAGCTACTATAGTTACTATATGCCATATATGTACTGCAGGTACTATTACTACTATAGACATTATAGTCACTGTAGGTATTACAGCTACTACAGCTACCATAGCTACTATAACTACTATAGTTATTATGATACTATAGTTACTATAGATCATATACAGTAGGTGCTACAGCTACGACAACTTCCTTAACTAATATGGTTAATTTAGGTACTTCAGCTACAATAGCTAATAGCTAGTATAAATATTATAGGCATTACAGCTACTATATTTACTATATTATAGTCATTATAGTCAATATAGGTACTACAGCTACTACTACTACTATTACTATGGGTACAGGTACTACACCTATGACAGCTACTATAGCTACTATAAACACTATAGTCACTATAGGTACTATGGCACTATAGCTACTATAACTACCATAATTACTATGGGTACTATATGTACTACAGGTACTACACCTATGACATCTACTATTAATACTAAAGTTACTATACTGTAGATACTTCAGGTGCTACAACTACATTAGTCACTATAGGTAATATTGCGTATTTAGGTACTATAACTACTATAGCTACTATAAGCATGAGGTAAATTAAGCCTTTATTTGTCACATATACATTACAGAACAGTGAAATTCTTTCTTCGCATATCCCAGTGTACTGGGGTCAGAGTGCAGGGTCAGCAATGATACAGCGCCCCTGGAGCAGGTAGAGTTAAGGGCCTTGCTCAAGGGTCCAGCAACAACAACAACAACCTGGTAGAGCTGGGGATTGAACCGTCGACCTTCCGGTCAGTGCAATAGCCCTGTGAGCTACCACTGACTTATATAGTCGTTATAGTCATTATAGCTACTATAGGTACGATAGGTATTTCAGGTACTACAAATACTACAGCTGCATCGTATTACTGATCCACATCAATACAATATTTAGATCCTGTCCAGCTGAAACACAAGTTACAGTAAACGTGCAATTCCCAATTTTCTGGTCAAATTTCCAGCCAACAGACAAACAGTGTGTAATTATAACAATTGTATAAACCGTTGTCCGGCACTGTGGTTGTGATGCACCCGGTAGTATGGATGCAAAACTAAAGTTACTATATGATCATTTTATACAACTTTGAACAATCTATGAACCGTATGTCAGCAAATGATTGAAGTTTTTTTTAATTTTTTTTTTATTGTGATTATTATTATTGTGTGTTGTTTTGTGTGGTGCATTTATGTGTGTGGCCCAAACCTCTGGTTATTGCTATGGAACGAAACAGCTAGAATACGTGTTTAAACATTGACCTTCCCTGATCACGCTCACACGCGCTCGACGTGGCTCTCGCTGTGTGTTTTGCGACCTGGCGTTGTCCACAGAGGCCTGTCCACCATCTGTTGGAGGAATTCACCGCTCCAGACAAAAGGATTGGCAGAAAACTCGCTTTGTCTGAAACCTCGCTGCTATAAAACACCTGGACGAAATCAGCAGGTGACGAGAGAGCGGGCAAACGAGAAAGAGAAAGGGAGCAAGAGATCTACAGCACTTTGAAGTGTCCGTATCCTCCCTTCATCCGCCTGACAAACACGGCTCCACTCAGTAACTCATACCTGATGATCCGTACTGTAGGTGCAGAAAGTATCACGATATGAAACTGAGATTTTCACCACATCAACAAACTTTTACTTCAACAGCAACAGTTTGATCTGGGCACGCCTTCCAAAGTAGGGAGCTATAAATACACACTGTATCGGTACAAACTGTGAGGATGCCACGGAGCAAATGATCCGGACCTCTCACACAAACATATAGATTAATTTGAACATTTCAAAAAAAGTCTCAACAATTTTCTGTTGCTAGGCAACTGGAGAAAATACTGACACTGAGCGAACTTTACATTATCAGTTACATAGTTGCTAGACTTATACTGTGAATGTAGAGATAAATCCAGGAAGAACCAAAAAAAAAAATCATAAAAATTTAAATACAAAGAAATGTTCATTTTTACAGCAGGTTTTATTGTACATAGTGACAAATTCATGTGATTTTGTTCCATTTTAAACAAACCACTGTTGCTAGGCAACTGTGAAAATATGGAAAAACCTTGCATCATAAGAAATTTGTAGGAGTTTGTCAAATTTGTGACTAGATTTCGGACAATTTTGACCAAATATGATAATTTGATGAGAAAAAAAAGTTACAGACAGGACCTTCATCCTTTAGATGAACTGTTAACAGAGCATGTTTAGGAACGTGGTACAAATTTGAGACTGCGTGAAGCGCACCGTGTTAACTCGGGCTTACGCGTGTTTACCTCACGTGTCTGTAACTAATTAATAATTAATAAAAATAAAACTCTGTACACACGAAATGATATAATAATAATATGAAGTGTTAAAATGTTAAACAAATTGAATGAAATCCACATCAGTACTGGTAAACAAAACCATATGACTGAGTGTGTGTGTGTGTGTGTGTGTAATCTTGTGTTAAACAGACTAGCACGCGGCTGCGGTTGGACACAGCTCAAGCCGAGCACACGGAACCAGAAGAATAATTCTCAGTAAGGTCTGAAGCGTCTGGTTCGGACCTGAGTGGAACAGAAGGCTTCGTTCTGCGAGCTGTCACTGCACTCGGTTTGATCTCCGTCAGAAGGAGCTCAGAGGGAAGAAGCACAGGGTCTCAGCGGTGCGGGAAACAAAATGCTGCTCACGTCCTGCATCTCGTCAGTGTCCGGCTCTGAAACCCCTGCAGTCTCTCTCTCTCTCTTTCTCTCTCTCTGACACGCAGCACTGGACATATGTGCCCCTACGTGTCGGCCATGTTAAACATGCTAGCGCTGTGCCGTAGTGCGCTGTAGCGCTGACGCTAATTAGCCCTTATGTTCTGCTCAAGTTTTTTAAAAAAATGAGATCAGTTTAACATTTTTTTTTTCAACACGGACCTCATCACACTCGACTCAGCTTCTCTAATTAGCATGAACAATCTTTTTTTTTCTTTTTCTTTAAATAAAATCCTCAGGATGTCTGTGGGGATTCTGTGTGTAATTTAATGCTCTTTAACACTTTTCAACGTCACTTCAAACGCAGCTGAAGAGCACATTTGCATCTGTTAACGTTTAATCTGAGACCGCGCTGGAAAAGTCAAAACGCTTCAAATACACACACACACACCTTCATTTAAGCCTCCAAAACCATGACATGTTTAGCATTATTTATATTAAAATTATTAGTAGTAGTTGTATGAAATAAAATATTTTTAAAATTATATTACTATATTGTAGTATGTATTTAAAGTAGTAATTATAAAAAAAAAACTAGATTTAATTTACTAGTTTAAAAAAATATATTATTTAAATTATGTGTTTTAAAAAATACATAATTTTTACATAATACAGTTTTATATATAATTATAATTTTACCTTTGATAAAAATTATTCATCTTTGACAAAATTATGTAAATGTTTACCGTATTTCTTAAGATAAAACAAAGGTTTACATTAATTTAAATTACCTAGACTCAAAAAATCTCAGAAATTAATTTTTTATAAATTAAATATTTTCACTGCTATTATTTGCAAAACAATAATAACTAATATTTCATTTCATTTTCCTAGTGTGTTAGACTTAGCGTAATTACAATTATACTCAAAATGCAAATAATCAATTACAGACAAAAAGAACTAGCTAAGGTCTTGAAAAAATCATCTCAATTTGTTTTTCCATTTTTTTGTATGACAAAATTTTATTTAAAAAATCAGGCCCCATACTATCAGAATACGTTAGTGTCTTAAATATTAACATTTCTTTTTCAGATAAAAAGATTTATTTCATCAAGAAGAAACTGGCTTTTAAATGCTATATATGAAAACATGTATTTTTTTCATTGTAAACCATAGTAAAAAAAAAAGAAAAGAATTAGCATGAACGCTCTGTCCTCGTTGCCAATCAGCGCTGTCGCTTGGCCCGTAGTGGATAAATTAGCGAGTGGGATGCCAGGAGGTTGAGTCCTGACACGGATCTGTACGCGGTTAGCACACAGAGCTAATTCTCCTCCAAAAACTCCAGTAACTCGACTCTTGTTCAGGTTCCTCTAATCGCTTATAAAACTTCAATTACAGAGGGACTCAAACCAAACGCAGTCAACCCTCCTTCACACTCTTTCTTTCTCTCTCTCTCCCTCACACACACACACACACAAAAACACACACCAGCTATACAGCTAAACACTAGCAACTGGTTGCTGTTACTGGTTTGTAAAAATGACAGCATTCTTTTCCCCACAATCTCAAAAAAAATTCCACAAAAAACAAAACAAGATTCTGGTGTAAATAATGCGAGCTAAGTGCTAACGCTGCCAGCACAAACATACACCGCAGAGCTTCCACTTCCAGGCAAAAGGAATGCTACGGTTGAACCTAGCTTAAAATTCAAATAACCAGCACTACTCACTACTAGTTGACAGTGATGAGTATCATTACTATAGTTAGCAGAACACACACATACACAAACTTATTAGCAAATACTAGCTAATTCTAACTAACATGACACCAACAATCCAATCAATATACTCTAGACCTCTCAGATATAATGCTAACTGGAGCAGTGCTAACACTAACACAAGATTGGCTTTAGATTTAAATATAAGCCTTCGGTCTTCAGAAAGTTCAGTACAGAAGTGTAGCGATAGAAATAAACTAAAATGTTAATCTCAAGACCTCTAATGTTTACGTTTATAGATCTTTACCCGATAACGATAATGCTAAAAACCTGAACACTGCTAGTGCTGAAACAGGCTGAATTAAACAGCTTCTTCAAACTGAAGTGAAAAAAATAAAAAGTTTTGAGTGTTTGTGTGTGTGTGGGTATGTCACAGCTGAAGCATCCTGACCCCGCTTCGACCCTGACAGAAAGGCAAAAAGTGACAAGATGGGACAGAAGAGGCTGTGACGACAGACAGATCGGTCCTGAGAGTGTGTGAGAATTCAGTTCTGCTCACACACACTCTCATACAAACACACTCTTCCACACACACACATTCACACACGCACACACACACGCACACATGCACACATATGCTGTTCTGCAAGCACATGATAACACACACTAGACACAGTATGAGTCACGTTGTAACACACCACTGCTGTTTATATGAAGAATAATTTACTTTTAAAGTCACAGTTCTGTAATAAAACGTTTAAGTCGAGCACCAGGGTTTGATAACTGATAAACGTCCATTGATAAACACACAGCTGTAAGACACACTGTATGTGTGTGTGTGTGTGTGTGTGTGTGTGTGTGTGTGTGTGTGTGTGTGTGTAGGAGGTGTGTGTTTACCTGTTTCTGCATTGTAACAGTTGTCTCAACGCCTAGAGAAAATAATCCTTCATCATGTTCGAGTCCGTTAGACTATACAGAGACGCAGAACCACAGAGCAAAACCAAAAACAGATGAGAGAGAGAGGAGAGAGACGACAAAGTAAGAGATTCATCCTCGCTGTGACATTATTGCACTGACAACTTTGTGGGTCCCTCCCACTCTTCTTAGTGTTTGTGTGTGTAAGTGTGTGTGCGTGTGTGTGTGCGTGTGTGTGTGCGTGTGTGTGTGAGTGAGAGAGAGACGGGACAGTTCAGAGACGAAAAGAAAGTCCATTGCGGTGCTCCCTTTTTATCAGACCTTACAAAGTTCACAGATAGAGAGGACAAGGTGACGAAGACTGTCTCTTTCTCTCTCTCTCTCGCTCTCTCTCACACACACACACACACACACACACTATCAACACAATAACCATAATAATAATAATATTATTATTAATTAATATTATTATAATTATTATAATTATAATATGATACTCCAAAGGTCAAATGTCAAAATCTGCGTTCACTGAAAAACCCTTTGAAGTTATTTGTAGGCGTGGCTTGTGACTTGTTGTCTGTAGCATTGTGTTGTAACATTGTGCGTTTGTTTAAACAAAACAACAGGAACACTCGGCCAATCAGAGATCAGTTTACTCAAGGAGAAGAAGAAACAAATGCGAACGTAACCAACACTGTGCTATTTACTAATTAATTATGTATTTCAGTAATCGCATATTTTAGTGATTGATGTTTTAAATAAGCGATCTGTTTTTTCAAGGATTTACTGCTTTATATTGGTTATCTTTGTTTTCTTTTTGAGGAATCAATACTTGCTTATTACTGAATTACCTTTTTTTTAGGTATTGATTAGGAAAAATTTATTTGATTACATATCACAGATCTCATTTCATGTATTGCCACACTCACTCTAAAATGTACTTTTTTAAATACATATATACTTTTTAAACTTATATACAGGTAGTTAAACATCACTGTTTATATAGGTAATGTATATCACCTCTATAATTCTAAAGAAATCCTAATCTTTATTCCTAAAAATCTTTTTAAAAATTATATTGTATCTAGGTATTTCTTAAATCGTGATATTAACATACAGTATATGGGTATTATGATAATACCGTATCGAGCAATCCCTGCTGATTCCCATCCTACTAATTACTCCGTTTCTATTACACTTATCATGTATATGGTCGTCGGAGCCCTGGAGCCTATCCCTGGGGACTAACATTGGACAAGGGCAAGTCCATCACAGGCCATACACACACTCACTTACACAATTTGGAAACACCAATTGACCTAATCTGCCTGTCTTTGGACCATGGGAGAAAACTGGGGTACCTGGAGAAAAACCACCAAGCACAGAAAGAACTGAAGGGACTCCAAGGCGGGATTTGAACCCTCAAACCTGGAGATGCGAGGC
>QNUK01000102.1:605000-610000 GCA_013621035.1 Clarias magur
TAATTTTGTATTAACTAAATGTTAGCTGTGCCAGCGTCTGAGGCTACATGACATTACAGTGAAATTTTAGCTTTATGAAATTTTATGACTAATATGTCAAAATTTCTGTAGTAAAAGTTGATATTCTGGACAATTTTATATTGATTGACAATATGTTGTGATAGTGGTTAATGTTATCTGACATTAAAGTGTAATTTTAGCTCCAAGCAACATTTAATTGCTAATTTATTAACATATCTGAGGTAAATGTTTTTTTTTACATTTCTGTATTAAAAGAAAATGATAGTTCTAATAGTTTGTGATACTCTATGACACTGTAATTTTAGACTGCAAAACTTTATTATTAATATACTTTATAAGTATATCTGAGGTAAAAGTTGACATTCCAAATTGAATTCTGCATTCAATAAAAGTAAGTTGTGATAAGAGTCTAATAAGTGAAATTATAGTGTAATTTAAGCAAATTACATGTTACATTTTTAGCAAAATTATCTATTTTTTTTTATCTACTAGCTTTGTATTACATATTTATCAGTATATCAGGTAAATGTTGACATTACAGACAAATCTGTATTAAAATTTGGCATTCTGGACAATTATGTATTTAATGAATACACATGAATACACATTCAAATTTTATACAAGTTTCCATTATTTAATTTGATAGTGTAAAGCTGCTTTGCTGGTATGCTGTGTTAGCAGTTAGCTAACTGATGTTACAGTACAATTTTTGATAAATGCAGTTATTTATTACTACTTAATCAATATTTATGCTTTCCAGGGTTACCATGTCTTTACATTACATACAACTGTATAATGCACTTAAGCAGCTATACAAATGCTAATGACACTGCTAACTTTATGGATTAGCCATCTTGCTGCCTAGCGAAAGTGTTTGTAAAGATATTACCACTTGTTCACAGTTCACTTCACAGTTTATATTTATGAAATTTAATAATAAAACAAATCCTCAACAAATTGTATTAAAAGCACATTTTATGCATTTTAATTAAATAAATATCCATAATTATGAATATTTTAAATTAACTTTAGCCTAAGATAATAGTGTATATAAAATATAAGGTTTAAATATTAAACATTAAATATGTTTGATTTCTATACACAATATATGAGGCAGGTTTATGAAAAAGACAAAGCTGTGAATTTTCCTCTCGGCTGTGCACGTGTGTGTCCGTGTCTGTGTGTGTGTGTGCGTGTGCATGTGTGTGTGTGTGTTGGATTGATTTCTTTTTCCTCCGGCTTCATGTTTTTTGCATGTCCCTCTCGTCTCTGTCCCCCCCACTGCGCTGACTTTGGCGAGGCGTCTGAATAACGAAGGCTGCTCGTTATGAAAAATTCCCGCCGTGTCGAGGCGTGATGTTTTTAGCGACGCAGCAGTATTAGCCATGCTAATTGGGCTCTTTGGACTTAGCCAATAGAAAAGCTAAATTAATTAGTCATGTGGACAAAATGTCCGAAACAGGAACGGCGACATAATTACACCTCCGTCGTATATACACACACACACACACACACACACACACACACACACACACACACACACTGCTCTTTAATTTATTTATTTGTTTCATTAATCAGCTTTCATGAGTGTGTGTGTGTGTGTGTGTGTGTGTGTGTGTGTGTGTGTGTGCTTCTCTAATTAACACACTTCAATACACTTTACATCTATCATCACTCTTTTTTGGTTCATATATCTTTTTTTTTATGTTTCTCATTTTTATTTTCTTTTTTTACTTCATACCTTACCAATTCTTCCTACTTATCTCATCTCTCATTTATTTTTCCTTTCTCCCTTTTCCTTTCTTACTTTGTTTTTCTTTTTCTCTTTCCTTTTCCCCCTCTTTCCTCACACAGTCACTGCCCTTTTCCTCCTCACTCAGTCTTTTCTTTTTCCTTTCCTCACTCATTTTAAAATTTTCCTCCTTTTCCTCACTATTTCTTTCCTTTTTTATCTCTTTCTTCATAATTCTTTAGATTTCCACTTTCCCCACTCATTCTTTCATTTTTACTCTTCCCTTGCTCATTCTTTCCTTTTTTCTCTCACTCATTTCTTTCTGTTTCCATTTTCTCCACTCACTCTCTCTTCACTCCTTTCCACACCTTTTTCATTTATTGTCATTTCTTTAGTCTTTTTTCTTCTTTTTCTTACTCGTTCTTTATTTTTCCATTTATTCCCTCTTTAATTTTTTTGCTTGATCATCTTTGATTTTTTTTACTTTTAATTACTATACTTTATTCTCTTCGTCTGTCTCTCCATCTTTCTTCCCTCCAATCTAACCCACTTTCTTTACTTTACATTCTTTATCCTATTTCAATCTTTAACGTTCTCACTCATTCCCTATTTCTTTCTTTACTTCATGTTTCATCTCTTTTTCTTTTCCTCCATATATTCTTTTTCTATCTTCCACCTTTTCTTTTTATCTACTCTTTTTATTTGACTTTATTGCTCTTTAGCTCTTTCAGTCTGAGTTTCGAAAACGGGGAGAATCAGCAGCTTTTTCTACCCTTACAGCAAACACACATGATGGTGTGTGTGTCTGTGTGTGTGTTTGTGTCAGAAGGAGATGGAGCTGATGAAGGAGCTGCTGATGTCGTGTTTCATTCTCCTCTTGAAGTGGAAATGAGGCTCACAGTCAGCATCCGCCCACACACACACACACACACACAAGGTCACAAAATGGAGAGTGACATGCTCCTTCTCAGCTTCTTTAAAGTGCACACATCAGTCAGAGGAAGTGTGTGAAGGTCTAATTTAGCTCTTTTGGAGTTTATAAGTGCTGACAAAATGCCCTGTGTAACACACACACAGGCACACACACATACACACACACGCTAATACATATCAGGACTGGCGAAGAATAAAGGCAATGCTTGTCTCACTACCAGTTCCTCTTCAGCTGTTCCATCCACACACACACACACACGGACACACACACACACACACACACACACACACACACACACACACACACACACACTTGGTGATAGTGTAAATAAATAGGCTGCTACAGAATAAACAGTTTACAGCAGGAAATACAGTGATGACATCATCACTCCACACACACTTTAGGGTGAACATGAACACACACCATGTCTACGTTCTAGACACTAAGCTCAGACTGGACTGTGTGCATGTGCGTGTGCGTGTGCGTGCGCGCATGTGGGTGTGTGTCTGTAATGGTACCGTGATTAAAAAGTTCAGCCTGGCTGCGTTTCTAATTAATTAAGGAGCAGAGGCAGCAGCGATTAGTGTGAGATGAGGCTCTGATAGTCATTCATGTGTTTGTGTGTGTGTGTTTTCTGAAATCACCTGTTTCAAACTACAACCACTGGAATGTTACAGAGGCCGCAATCTTCATCAACTGGAATCACTTTCTGTCTTTAGGGCAATTTAATTGCACCCTCCCCTCCCACTTAAGCCCCTCCCAGACCGCACCCCTCATGCCTCAGTCTAAGCTTCGCCTCCCGGAATATGAAGGTAGCAAAATTAATTGGGTTCTGAAGGTAATATTAATGTGAATTTTACATTTCAGAGATCCTGTGGACATTTTAACTCTACTACTCCTTTAATGTGTCTCTCTCTATCTGTCTCTATCTCTCTCTATCTGTCTCTCTCTCTCTAACTGTCTCTCTCTCTCTATCTGTCTCTCTCTCTCTCAATCTCTCTCTAATTCTGCGTTACTATCTCTCATCCATCCCACTGCTGACTTAACTTTAATGACGGTTCAATATCCAATTCATTAAAGTGGCTGTTTTATTTGTGTGTGTGTGTGTGTGTGTGTGTGTGTGTGTGTGTGTGTGTGTGTGTGTGTGTGTGTGTTTATGTATGTGTGTGTGTGTATGTGAGAGAGAGAGACTGGGTAAAAGGGGTGGGGGGTCACTTCCTGTGATGAGTTTGGCCATATAGATGCATTGTAAGGACTTTGACGTGTGTGTGTGTCTCAGTGACAGAGCCTTCAGTCGATTCTGCCGTTCTAGAGACAGAGAGAGAGAGAGAGAGAGAGAGAGAGAGAGAGAGAGAGAGAGAACATTTTTCATCCCTCACTCCGAGACTGTAATTGCCTCTGCAGTGCCTCGTCATTAGGAAGAAGTGACAAGTGCACTTAACTAGCGCATCAGGACAGGATCCATCTCTCTCTCTCTCTCTCTCTCTCTCTCTCTCTCATCTTTTAAAGTACAGTAGTTCTTAATCATCTAATTTGATAATTATGGGTTCTTAGCCTTTAGTTTTTACTAGCAACCATTATTTCAGTCGTCAGGTACTGCATGAACGTCCTGAGAGTTCCTCCACCATCATGAGTCTGTAATGTCATTTAGTTTTAAAGGTCCCCTATATTTCTTTAACAAGTGTGTGTTAATGCCCCAGCTGAAATACCCCTTAGACAATGCATTTTCTTTCCTCATACTTCAAACTCTGTCCGTTTCGCTCCTCCCCCGATCACATCGTTTCATTGTTTATGCGAATGAGCTACTGCCGAGCCACGCCCCTCCAGAGAACAACAAGCCAGGAGAGCAGCTCTTCCTATATGATGTCACATTAGGGGGGAATCTAATCGACTTGTTTGAATACAAAAATGGAAAGAGAAAAAAACGCACAAACTGCGGGGTATGTGTTTGTACACACAGACTAGAGACTCATCTGAGTGCCTAAACACGACTATAAGTGAAGTGAATTTTGCATAACAGCTGCCCTTTGAGTGTTTGATAAGGGTTCAGGAGATAATTACAGTACAGGCTCTCTGACCCATTTGGTGTTGAAGGATTTTCGCAGACGAGTCGATATGAATTTATTCAGAAGTGCTTTTCCTATACAGAATGACTTTTAGTATGTAAATATTAAAAAAGGCAAAAAAAAATAAAGTATCAAGCAGCGAAGTTCAGTTTGACGGCATTAACACACACGCTTTAATGAAACCTGGTGAGGGGAGAAAAAAGGAGTCGGGAGGTGGTGGAGAAGAAGAGAGAGAGAGAGAGAGCGA
>QNUK01000102.1:612500-625000 GCA_013621035.1 Clarias magur
GCTTCTTATTAATATCAACAAAACGCACAGGGCCGGGACCCACATTTAACCAGGTAACCCCGGTCACATGCTGTGGAAACCAACAATGTCTCGGGGAACCTAATGATATACTGTACATAATAAAGTACTGGCACGCCATAGAACCCAATTATATACTGTAAAACATTACGATATGCCTTATTATAACCCAATCACATACGTTATGAACTGAATGATATACCTGATAGCCCACTGTCAGAACCGGAGAACATGCTGCGGTTATTCACAGAGGAACCTAACATAATGCAAGAGAACGAAGTGACATGCCAGGAAGACATGATTGAATACTCGTACAATTTAACCTGTTTAAGACCTTGAAAAACAAACAATACTTTGAAAACCATAATACTATGCATATATTAATCCCGTTATACCTGGAGAACCCAAAGATAAGCCAAACAACCTGAGAAATTACACCTATTGACTAAATAGCCAACCAACACACCCCAGAAATATTGCTGTTATAAACTGAAGAACAATAGCAACATGCAGAGCCTAATTGTGTCCAACAATATAACAGATATCGGAATTGATATAAATAATTATCATTTGTAGAAACAAATGGTATACTGAAGAACTCGGTAAGATGATGAAAAAGAAATCCAAGACCCTAATAAGATAGTGAGGAATTCATATAGACGGCGGATTCCAATGATGCTAAATAATGGCAAACCGAATGATAGTCCATATAGTTCAATAATAAACTGTGGAATCTAACCGTTTAACAGATAACAGAATACAGAGCCGATGAATACACTCCAGAACCCAATGATAAACTGTAGAACCCACTGTTAGACAGAAGAGCCCAATGCTACACTGTGGAACCATCTGAATCAGAGTAGAACACACTGATACACTGTAAACCCAATGATCCAATGTAAACTCCAATAATACACTGTAGAACCCAATGACACACTAAAGTGTTCAAAGATAATAAAGAAATAGAACCGATTCAACTCAGCATACACAGAAGAACCCAATATTACATAAAACATCAAAGATGATGTGCAAAAGAACCAAACACATGTGTATCAGATTGCGTTGATGTAACTAGTGTAGCAGCTTAGAACCAAGTATTACTAAATGCGATACTGGAGAACTGAAGACCATCCTGAGAAGGTCACTGACGCACAAATGGGCGAGCAGGAGAACCCGAAGAAACGTGTGAGAGGTCAAATCTGTGTCGCACCTGATTCATCAACATCCTGCAGATATCCGCGTGCGTGCGTGCGTGCGTTTGTGTGTGAGAACACAGCGAGTCCTGCACAGGATCTTAAACCTCTCAAGGCCCTGAAAACGATCAAATGACAGGTTACACAAGAACCACCGGCTGGAAATAAGTGGTCTCGCTGAGAGGGAGGGAAAACACACTTGTCCTTTTCCGAGGAGAGGAAACAAGACACCAGAACCGCAACAGAACATCAGGGACATGCAAGGGGACTCAACAGTATCATACAGAAAACAACATTCTATTGGAGGACTAAATCGTATGCCGTATAGAACTCTATATGTGTTTTACTGGAGAACCTAAGAAACCCAGTGGTATACTGGAGAACATAAAACTGTACAAAAACCCAATATTGAGGAACTAAAATGTATATCCACCAGTCCAATATACTGGAAAATCCAGTGACAAACTGGAAACCTACAGAAGATATACTCAAGGAACCAATGATTTCCCAGAGAACCCACTGATGCCATGTAGAACCATGTTGTCTCCTGAGACAATAAAAACAAGCACCAAAACCCAACAGTGTCCTAAAGAACTCAGGAAATCCAGAACTTTTTCTAAACATGTCGGTTAGTTGGATTTGGACCAATCAGTGATGTTCAGTGTTGCAAGCTCCGCCCCCAAGAGGTGGACCATACCACAAAAAAAAGTGAGTCAAGAACAGGAAATCAAGCCTGGTGGAAAAGTTCACAAGTTCCTGAAAAAGTTCCTGCCGTATAAAATGAGCTATACATGAGTATGCATGATGTGTGCATACAGTATGTGTGTATGTGTGCGTGTTTTGTGTGTGTGTGTGTGTGTGTGTGTATGTGTGTGTGTGGTGGGGCAGTTTGATGGGTGTCCTCCACAATCCCATAATCCCGCAGGACCAGTGGCCTTCAGCCAGAGACTGTGTTGTTTCTGCTGTTCTTGGCGAGTGTTTCCCGTGTGGGCCTGTGGGTGCTTCTGAGAGCCATTATTTTATAGAGTGTAACACACACACACACACACACACACACACATGGACACAGGCTTATACACATACACTTATGCTGTAATTACACACAACCCTCTCCCGTTCTTGTTCTTGCTTTTTCACTTTCTCACACACACACACACACGCGCGCGCACACACACACACACACACACACACACACACACACACACACACACACACACACACACACAGCACAGTGTCCTTCAGTGTTCCTCATCTGGTTCGAGTTTGATGCACATGCTCTGGTTTTACAGCTCCAGTCTTGTATTTCATGGCAGATTTACCCAGCGGTTTGGTTCTACACAACTAATGACGGCACATCTCTTGTAAATTGTGGCACACCAATAATCTCCTGCTCAAAGCGACTTTTCCCCTCCTGCGTGCACACACACACACACACACACACACACACACACACACACACACACACACACACACACACTGCTCAGAGGTGGCCTTGCCTCCGTTCGTATTCTTGCTACAAAGACCTCCTGTTTTCTGCTCTGTTAAAACCCAAACACACAACAACATTAACCAGCAAACACCAACATTATCTAAAATAAAAATCCTTAACTTTCTCAAAAATGTATCAACAAACACGAATTTTTTAAGAAAAAAAAAGGTCTCTAAAAACAGTCTACAAAATATTCCAACAAACACTAGTGTTCTTTAAAATAAAAAATTCAATAATCACCAACATTCCCTTAACAAAAACCTGTTCTCATAATTTTAAAGAAAAACAAAGGATCTCAAAATCTACCAACAAATGTAATCAATCAAATGTAACCAATGTAAAGGGGAAAATGTTCTCAAAAGTGTACCAATAAACACGTCCTCTAAAAACTTTGTTAAAAGCAAAAAGAAACATGTTCTTTAAAAGAAAAGTAAAAGTTCTCAAAAACTTTTAACAAACACCACGGTTCTTTATCTAAAAATAAAAAGTTGCCAAATGTATGAATGTACAAAAACAGCAATGAACATTTAAAGAAAAAAATGTTCTCCAAGTTCAACATTCCCTAAAACCTCCAAAGTACCAACAGCGAAGTTCTCTTAAAAAAAGGTTCTCTAAAATTTAACAACAACCTAATGTATGAATGCACAAAATGTACAAAAACACCATAAACTAACATCACAACTTGTCCAACACACGTTCCACCATTCTGTAAAACGCACGAACAAAACACCAGGATTCTCTAAAAATACTGAACTACCACGAGAAACATGAACATCCGCAAAGAGACCATCAACAACACTCTTCTACAAAATATACCTGACTCTGAAAATAGTTTTAAAATGCACACACACACACACACACACACACACACACACACACACAGTTTAACTGCGCAAACATTTATCAGGCATGATTAAAGAAGTTGGTGTAATTTACTTTTGTTTTAATATTTATTTCCTATATAGATATTCTTTCTTAGATAAAGTAACTTTTTTATATTATTCCCATTAACAGTCTTGTTCTAAGGTCAGGGCAGTCGCCTAAGCACTTCACTGCATATCGTACTGTGTATGATAATAAAATTTGAATTTGAATTTCTTTAATGAAGACAATTGTGTAAGTCTTATAAAGATTTGTTTTCTGGAGAAATCTAAAGTGTTTGTAATTTACAAAAAAAAAAACAGAATTAAAGTAGAAATGAATAATGAATAAATAATCGCACAGTTCATTTCCTGTGTTCAGATGCTTTACAAGTTCATGAACCCTTGTAGGTATTACAAGAGATAAAATGTTTTAAGCCTATTTATTTCAAATATTTAACACTTTGCTATTCTGTATAATGCAAGTAATCCATGCGGTTAAACATGCACAAACTGCAAGCATACAGAATACAATAAGGTTAAAGCACGCACTAACACCAACACCAACACCAGCACATTGTAAGCTTGTTATGAAAAATGCTAAAGGGAATCACAAACCCAAATGTGTACAACATCACATTAGCTAGTTATCTAGATTGCTTTGAATCTTACCTTAACGTGCACTTTGTCTATTGTGTATTTTTTTTTTTTTTGTATAGAATTTGATCGTTTTTTTTTTTAGGTTAACTGTTAAATGTAAAAATTTGTGTTGTTAATTTATGTTGTTGTATGTACAGTATGTAGCACCCTGGTCCTGGAGGAACGTTGTTTCGTTTCACTGTGTACTGACTGTATATGGTTAGAATGACAATAAAAGCCTACTTGACTTGACGTGACTAGTGTTCCTGATTGAGATGCTTGAAAAATTGAGCCAGAAGCGTCCATGACGGTTGGCTCAGAGGATAAGGCATTGTACTATGTACAATCGGAAGATCCCAGGTTCAAACCCCACGACCACCACGTTGCCACTGTTGGGCCCTTGAGCAAGGCCCTTAAACCTCAACTGCTTGGATGTATAACGAAATAAAAAATCTCCGTCACTCTGGATAAGGGTGTCTGCTAAATGTAAATCTGGAGACTGAATGGGCGGGATCTGTTGTCAATCAATTTGGTGCACCTTCACAATGTCCTGTCAGTCATTCTGTGAATTATGATTGGTGGAGTTTTTTTTTTTTTTTTTTTTTTGGTTTGTTTTTGACCTCCCCACATGGGACTCAGGTCACCACGGTATGAGTGACAGCGTGAACACTTATGTTTAGAGCAGAAAATCAATGCACTTTGGAAAAGTAAAGGAAAAGTGAAAAGTACACAAACTCTATTTAAAATGTAGTGAGTAGAAGTTAAAAGTGTCACATACAGAAAACACTCAAGTGAAGTACAGTTCCGTGAAAAGTAACAAAAAAAGTAACAAAGTTTCTTGCCAGCTCTGGTGGCCTTCAGTGGGGTTTGCTGGTGTTTGATAAACGTGTGCCGACCCTTATGTACGGTACATTCCTTAGTGATTGAGAATCAGCTCCGCACCTGAAACAAGCTCCTCTCCACACTCTCCCCCGAGCTCTTCAGGCAATTAGCCGAGGTAATTTCCAGTTCAAGATTTTTCCACTACTGTGTGTGCGGTGCTATTTTAAAGAAAATGGCAGAAAAGAAAAGAAATAAGTGGATGGGTCTTTAAAAAAAAAATCATAAAAAAGGGGACGTGAACAGGAAGCGGCCGCATGTGCTTTTAGTAATTTCAGATGAAGGCAATTATTGCTGTTTTCGTTGTAAAATGGAGGACCACATGTACTCTTTCCTGCCCTCCTGTTTAGTGAGGGGCATAATTTACCCTCGCTATTAGCCCCCCGTGGCAATCAGCCACGGCATTCATACACGCACACATACGCACACACACCACACATACATATACAGTATATGCTTAGATGACTACACAGCCAGACGCATGACAACAGCTTCATATGAAAAAAAAATGCGTCATATGCAACTACAGTGTGAAACAGATGCTTACACACCTTGTCAGAAACTGTCACAGAGGAAGACAATGGCTGTCAGAGAGACGCACAAGAGCGTGTGTGTATGTGTGTGTGTGTGTGTGTGTGTGTGAGAGAGAGATTTTGTCTTAACAGCCTCATTTCATCCTGATGGCTTTAAATGATTTCATCACAATTAATGACACACGCCTCGACTCCCTGCGACTCGCTGGCAGATGTTCAGGGACCTCGGAGCGTCTTCATCTCTCTCTGAGAGCTAAAGAGGCACTTTCCTCCCGTGACAAACGAGGCCGTGCGCCTTGTCAGCGTCTGATCCGTAACCCTCGACGCTCAAAGCGGTAAATTATCGACACATCTGTTCAGGCTTTGTTAAAAAATGTAGCCACCTTTTATCCTTTTTTTTTGTTGTTGTTCCGCATGGTGCATATTGATGCTCTGCACTTTTTTTTTTTTTTTAACCCTCCAGTTGTTTCGCAGCTTCAACGTTCAAAGAACAACATCTTCTGCAACATGTCCTTTTTTCCTTTACAGAGGCACTGAGAATGTGATCTTGTTTATCGTTGAGTAATTAGAGGTGTCGTGTCTGAATTACAGTAATTACAAGGTTGTAAAAAGGATTTACATTTCACGCTTTATGTGTGGATCAAACATGCGGTTATTTCTCATCATCAAACACACGATCACACAACGGACCTGCACTTCCTCAAAGGAGACGAACATCCCTGCATGGATGCTTATACTTATGGGAATTCTGATAGGACATACGCAAAGAGTCAAACTGACATTATCATCATCATCATCATCATCATCACCATCATCATCAGGGTATCCACAGATTCCACCGACACCTCATTTAGTTATTCAGGTACAAAGTGAAATGCAAACTGGAGATGTTTGTTGGATGATGTGTATTTTGGCGTTTGGTGAACAATGTTAGTGTTTGAAACTTAAGTTTTGGTTGACAATGGTGGTGTTTGGGAGAAAAAGTGGTGGACAATGTTCATGTTTGGGGACAGTGTTAGCATTTGGTGGACAGTGTTAGTGTCCGGTAGTCAGTGTTCTTTTTTTGATGGATAATGTCAGTGTCTGGTGGACAGTGTAAATGTTTGGTGGAGAAATTGTTGGTATTTGGTTGGCATTGTACATTTTTGATGCACAATGTTAATGCCTGGTCGACAATGTTGGTGTTTGGTGGACAGTGTAAATGTATGGTAGATATTGTTAGTATTTGGTGGACAGTCTAAGAGTTCGGTTGACATTGTTACTGTTTGGTGGGCAGTGTAACAAGAAAGAACAAAAACTACAGGATTTTATATATATATATGAAAGACGTCACAAGTATTGCCACCCAAGCATTTACTAAAGTGTTGTCCAACCTCATTGTGCCAATCTAAGCATCTTTAATGAAGATCAACAATATTAACAAGAGTTGGAGACGACTTCAAAGGGGTGCCAATAATTATGGACCAAAGTCGATAATGTTTATATTGTCGTGCAATTCTATCAAGAACGAGTCTCCAGTGTAGTAAAGCGATTAAAAAAATCAGATGTAAAATATCTCATTAATCACTGCGTGTTAATTATTTCTTAAAACAAAGATATTGTCATTTCAGCTTGTGTGTGTATGTGTGTGTGTGTGCAGGGAGGCTAATGCTAAGTAAATATATGAGACGTACGCAGTGTATGAGGTCAATAGAAACGGGAGACGCTGTCTCATTAAGCACGTCAGAGATACAAAGAGGACGCTTCTGACTTCATTCATTCATTTCGCTCCCTAATTGCGAACTTAATTTTCCAACTCCATTGATTTTTTTCTTCATTTTTTTTTTTTTTTGCCTCCTCTCCGTCTGTTCATTTTCCTAATGAAATGCTTCAGAGCAATTTGGTGCCAAGTAAGTAAATGGAGCTTTAATTTGAGGGGTGGCTGCAGGAAGCAGATCTTTCAGCTCCCTGTCCTTCCGCACATTGTGAATGCTTAACACACACGCGCGCACGCGCACACACACACACACACACGCACACACACACACACACTGTTGTCATGTCACATTCCATTCTGGTGTTGGTGTTTATCATAAAATTAAGCTGTGGATTTTTTTTTTTTTTTGGAAAAAGACAATATTTATGTTTTGTAGAGAAAGATGTGTTCTGGAGAACATCCATGTTTGGTGGTGATTGTTGGGGTTTAGTGAAGAAGACTGTGGTTTGTTTGAAAATGGTAATGGTTCATGGAGATGTTTGTGGTTTGCTGAGAAAGATTGTTTCATGAGTTGTGTGTTGGAGTAAATTGTAATGCACTGGAGAATGTTAGTGTTTTGTAGAGAAGGTTGTGGTGTGGTGTGGATTGTTAGTGTTTGGTGGAGATGGTTATGGTGTGATGGAGAATGGCTGTGTTTGGTGGAGAAGGTTGTGGTGTGGGGCAGAATGTTAGTGTTTGGTGGAGAAGGTTGTGGGGTGATGGAGAATGTTAGTATTTGATAGAGAAGGTTGCTTAGTTTGGTTCATAAAAAGCATTTATTTCACAATTGTGTCTTTCTGCATTTTGTGAATGCAACACACACACACACACAGGGATTAGTCTGTTAAACCAAGCTTTCTTATTGAGAAGATTAGGTCATTAATTTCGCCCCTTACATATGAAACTATTGACGGTTCCCATGCTCCCTGCCGTTTGTGTTTCTGCGCAGTCAGAGATAAATCCACACCCGCGTGTGGCGCTCGATACTCCGTAGATTTATCTGTCCCAGAAACTGATAAACAAGCAATATATTAGCTTGATATGTTACCACTGGAGGAGGCTTATCGATCAGCGCGGTGAGAAATTGTCCAGACGGGATGAGCGACGGGACACTCGAGGACACCGTGTGAGGTAGTTGAGACATTTGGGATATTTTTAAGAGGACATCAGCGTGACGTCACGTCTCTGACTAACGCTCCAGACTTAAAACGAGTCATTTACAAAAATGGGGTTCGCCTCACAAAACACACAAAAAAAAAGCTTTTTTCCACAGTTTTCCTCCTACTCCGAGAAACAGGAGTCTCGTCTCAGTGACGATGAGTAATGAGAGGGAGAAAGAGAAGGAGGGAGAAAGGGAGGTGTGTGTGTGTGTGTGTGTGTGTGTGTGTGTGTGTGTGTGTGTGTGTGTGTGTGTGTGTGTGTGTGTGTGTGTCTGCGTGTGTGTGTGTGTGTGTGTGAGGCGGGGGTTCTCTTTCCAAAAAGTCATCTGTTCTTCGTTTGTCCGGAGCTTGGGAACAGAATATCAGGAAGCGCTCTGGTTGTGGCGGAAGATGAAAAGAGGAGAGGAATGAATAAAAAAACATGTGTCGCACATGTACTGTGGCAGACTGCATATGTCCTGTGAATCAGTCTGAACAGGGAGAAGAGACACAGCAGCCAAGACACACTCACACACACACACACACACACACACACACACACTCACACTCACACACACACAATCCCAAGCATAGAAAGAACAGTGACATAAACTGCTCACGTATTTTATCACCAAGTTTGGACAAAACTCCATTTCTCACTAATAACACACAGCGGACCATCGCATTACAGACCTGCCCGTTTCACTTCCTTCTAAATATCCCCATCATACAACAGCATCCATTCGCACAGTGCTGTCACTATGTCCCCGGCAATGTCCCTGTCACTTTGTCTTTGTCACTGTGTTGTTGACATTATATCCCAGTCACGTCACTTTGTCCCTGTCTCTTTCTCGCTGTCACATTGTCCCTGACACTTTCTCACTATCACTATGTCCCTGCCATTTTGTCCCTGTCACTTTGTTCCTGTCTCTTTTTCACTGTCGCATTGTCCCTGTCACTTTGTCTCTGTCACTATGTTTCTGTCACAAATTCACTGTCACTTTGTCCCTGCCATTTTCTCACTGTCACTATGTCCCTGTCACTTTGTCACTGGCACTATGTTCCCATCTCAATTTTATGGTCACTATGTCCCTACCACTTTCTTGCTGTCACATTGTCTCTGCCACTTTGTCGCTGTCACTATGTTCCTGTCACAATTTTACTGTTGCTCTATTCCAGTCACTTTCTCACTGTCACTTTGTCTCTGCCACTTTGTCGCTGTCACAATTTCACTGCCACTATGTCCCTGTCACTTTGCCACTGTCGCTATGTTTCTGTCACTTTCTCACTGTTACTATGTCCCTGTCACTTTGTCTCTGTCACTATGTTCCTGTCACAATTTCACTGTCACTATGTCCCTGTCACTTTCTCGCTGTCACTTTCTCACTGCCACTATGTCCATGTCATTTTGCCACTGTCACTATGTTCTCTTCAGAATTTAGCTATCACTTTGTCCCTGTCGCTTTCTTGCTGTCACTATGTCCCTGTCACTTTGTCACTGTCACGTTGTCCCTGGAACTTTCTCGCTGTCACTTTCTCACTGTCACTCTGTCCCTGTCACTATGTCACCATGTTCCCTTCACAATTTCACTGTCACTTTGACGTGGAACCTTTTACACCTTGCTGTCACTTTTCTTGCTGTTGCTTTGTCACTTTGTTCTTATGGCTGACCCTGTGGTGGACACAGTATGTGAGCTGTCCCTTTCACCTTCTCACTGTATACTGCATAAAACTCTACAAAGTGACATCACTCTTTCTGATCCAGCGTTAAAAGAAATATCAGATACCACCTAGCCAAGCATGTTGACCTCTCTCTCTCTCTCTCTCTCTCTCTCTCTCGCTCTCATTCTCTCCCGGTGAACGGCACTAACGAACGCTCAGGTAGCACTTCCATTATGCAGAGGAGCCACTTAACACATCCCACACCTCATTAACGGTAATAAGTGGCGTTCGCCACCTCCTTTGTCAGCAGGGTAAGCAATCAATAGGGTCATTTCACATCATAACAGCTACCGGCGCACATTACTATCTTGTTCATGGCGGGAACGGCGGCCATTAAGGCCTGGAGCAGATTAGATAGGAGGGAGAAGACAGATGGAGAGAATTACGCCGAGCTAAGAGACGGATCAATATGTGGATAGCTGTGGAGATAATTCCACAGCCGGGAGACTTTCTGCTCGGCCATATTACAGCTCCTGTGCTGCTCTTTTGTGTTTGTGTATGCTAATGCGCACGTGCGCGCGTGTGAGAGCATGTGCGAGTGTGTGTATGCGGCCCATGTTCCCCCGCTGTGTCGTGTCAGAGCGTTTTCTCACACTCGCTCGTCGCTGAACAAGCCTGATGAGGGCTAATTACAGCGCAGCGGCGGCTGAACAGACGCACATGCGCCTTTAATTACAGGAAACAACGGCGTTAATATTTTATGGAAATGTACCTCGGCGTGGAACCCTGGAGTGTGTGACATTGAGAGTCAGGAAGAGACATTTACTGTTCTCACACACACACACACACACTCGTGCACGGCTACAGTGTGAACGTCTTCCCAGCACACTTGAGTACAGAACTAGCAAAAAAAGTTGTTTCCATGACATAAAGACTTCTAGTTCTGTTTTGCCAGCTTGCTGCACGTACGGACTCGCGGCTTTATACACATCTCCATGTGATCTGATTATAAAACCTGAATATACTGTACGTATCACTGCTAACGGCTGGATTAGCGCTCAGCGCTAGCAGCTACATAAGACCTTAATGGTAAGATGTAATGTCTGAGCAGATCCAGGGCACTAATTAGGCGCCCTACAGTAAGTCTAAAAGGGACGAGGCGTGCGCTTAAAGCTCTTTGATATCTGTGCGGTTATTAAATATAGATGTGCAGAAAATCATTGCAGGCATCGGGATTAATTTAATTAGCTATTAAAAAAAAAACACATGCTGCTATCATAGGGATATGGATAGGGATGTGTGTGGATAGGAATGTGTGTGTGTGTGTGTGTGTGTGTGTGTGTGTGTGTGTGTGTGTGTGTGTGTGTGCGCGCGCACACATGGGAGAGGGATAATCCGGTTGACTCGTGGCGACGTGAAAACAAGATTTCGCTCCTCAAAGCAAACAGACGCGGTGGGGAAACTGCGCGAGGGCCAGAGCAGGAGCAGGACGAGCCAGATGAATTATTCACACACTCTCTCACTCTCTCACACACACACACACACACACACACACACACACACACACACACACACAGAGTATCCAAACAGAAACTTTCCAACTAGCTAGCGTCCCAAACTGAGCTTAGCAATCTTCCCCACTCACTTTTTGAGTAGAAATATACAATGTTTCTCTCTCTCTCTCTCTCTCACACACACACACACACACACACACACACACACACACTCGCGCGCACACACACTCAGTGCCCATCCCCCATCCCGTCCTCCATCTCTATCCATCAGCATGAAGGGCCGTGCGGACAGACGCAGGCGCTTTATTGAGTTTATGGGCGATTGAGTGCTTAGCCTGTGACCCCGCTTCACCCCTGTCATATTTATGGCTTTTGGAGAAAGTGTAGAGCGATTTGGGATAGAGCACACTGCCCTTTATTCCCATCACACACACACACACACACACACACACACACACACACACACACACACACACACACACACACAAACCCTCAGGGTGTGTGTTTTATTTCTACATTTCACACTTATCTCAGTTCATCTCGTTTCTCCATCACACCAGGTTCACACTCGCAGGTAACGAGTCTCTGGTGTGTGTGTGTGTGTGTGTGTGTGTGTGTGTGTGTGTGTGTGTGTGTGTGTGTGTGTGTGTGTGTGTTTTCTCTCATGAGCGTCTGTACAAATCTTCTAATGCTAACTACACAACTGTTGTCAGATTAGACTAGCATAGCGATCTCTGCTACTTCTGTCCAAGCTTCATCTGTCTCTCTACTGTGTAACACTGTAGAAGAACATGACGTTGAGGAGTTCCTCTGTTCTTCAGGAGGACACTGTGGCCGGA
>QNUK01000102.1:630000-635000 GCA_013621035.1 Clarias magur
ACACTTGACATTCAATACACTCGACTCTTTAATTGGCCGGGGTCTTCCTGAGAAAGCAATTTTATATTCCCCAAACTGTGTGTGTGTGTGTGTGTGTGTGTGTGTGTGTGTGTGTGTGTGAGTGTGTGCGTGTGCGTGTGCGTGTGCGTGTGTGTGTGTGTGTGTGTGTGTGTGTGTGTGTGTGTGTAGGACTGACGTCCCCCGCGGTCCCTTCCTCGCCTCTAATGAGAGCGGATGAATTAGCCCTACGTGACATGATTTGAACAAGGGCACACACACACACACACACACACACACACACACACACACACACACACACACACACGCACACGCACACACACCCACACCTCCTTTTTCTCTCTGTGAGCTGTGACAGGCGACCAGAAACTGCCAGAAGCAACCTCTGGGTGGTTTCTTTTATATCACACACACACACACACACACACACACACACACACGCACACACACACACACACACACACACGCACACGCACACACCAGGACTTCTGTTTAACACCCAGTGTTCGTCTCTGATCTCGACTGCTGCTGTTATTCTTAATTCACTGAATCTGATAAAGTGTGTTAGATAGATAGCAGACAGACAGACAGACAGACAGCTGTCTATGGTTCAGCCATAAAGGTATGCAGGTCATGTGACACCTCCACACATGGTGGCATGTGACATATCTACAGGTTACGGATGAATTACATAAGGTACCTGCAGGTCATGTGACATCAACTTTAAGTAGAGAGTGTGAGAGAGAGAGAGAGAGAGAGAGAGAGAGAGAGTGTCTTTGTCAGAGTAACTAGTTGATCCCGTACACCCTCAGGAGTCTCCCCCTCTCAACACACTCATTAACACACGCACACACACACACACACACAGCTGTGTTTAACAGTTGCTATTAAATGCAACTAATGTAACTGAGTAAACATCTTTAAGCGAGTGTTAACACATGTTCTATACAACACCTCTCTGTCTGCCTCTTTCTTATAATCTCTGTCTGTCTGTCTGCCTCTGTCTCATACTCTCTATCTGTCTGTCTGTCTGTCTCTTTCTCATACTCAGTATCTGTTTGTCTTACTATTTGTCATACTATTTCACACTCACTTTCTGCCTCTTTCTTTCACTCTCTGTCTGTCAGATTTTTTTGCTCTGTCTGTCCGTCCGTCTGTCTGCCTCGTTTTCTTCCTCTCCGTCTGTTTCTCTCAGATCTACCCTCCTTCCCATCTCTCTGTCTTTTTTTCTCTGTCCATCTGCTGACCTCTTTCTCTTACTCAGTCTGTCCGTCTGCATCTTTCTCTTACTTTATGCCTGTCTGTTTGTCTGTCTGATCTTTTTTCCTACTGTCTGTCTGCCTCTTTGTTGTATTCTCTCTGTCTTTCTGCTTATTTCTCTCATCCTTACCATCTGTCTCACTTCTCGTGCTTCTTCTGTGCCTCCTTGTCTTTCTATGTCTCTTTGTATGTCTGTCTGACTATCATCTGTCTCACTGTCATCGGTCTCTCTTTCTATCGAAACATGCGTTATTGGCATATTGCCAGAGCTCAATTAGTGGCAATTCACAAGTTACGTACAGAAAAACGCTCGGATATAAAAGCGCTTTAGATCCACTCTTATATCGCTCCATCTTTTTATGTGTCTTTCCCTCTTTCTTTGTGTATCTGTCCTTATCTGTCGTACGCTTCCTCTCTGTCCGTCTGTCTCTCTCTTTCTCTCTTCCTACAATTCTGCTATACACAGAGATGACACAACACATAAAAATGTGTGTGCGTGTGTGTGCGTGTGTATGTGTGTGCGTGTGTGTGTGTGTGTGTGTGTGTGTTTCTGATTAAACACTCTCAGCAGACACACAGTGTGTTAAGAGGGGAAAGCTACCTGGAGGAAAAGAACAGCTGAAATTACCATCATTATCTACACACACACACACACACACACACACACACACACACACACACACACACACACACATGAGAGGAACTTTAACAATAAAAGCAGCAGTGGTAGTAATAATAATGATAATAATAATGATGATAATAATAATAACAGGAAATCGTCCGGGGCAGAAAACACACACGGAGGCAAAGTGGAAAATGAAGGAGTGTGTTCCTGAAGAGGACACGCTGATGTTCTTGCTGATAGGACAAATTACCCTTTTACTGTGTGCGTGTGTGTGTGTGTGTGTGTGTGTGTGTGTGTGTGTGTGTGTGTGTGTGTGTGTGTGTGTGTGTGTGTGTAAATAGCTGGAGGAAAACAAGAAAAGGAAATCAGGTAAAAACAGGAGAAATAATGAAAGGAGCAGGATATGGACTGCTATATGAACACACTTCACACATTCTTAATAATTAATAAAGTAATTTTTTTAAGTAAACATTGTGCTCTTTGAGAAAGTTTTATGGTTTTATTTCAAATAGTCTGAGAAAAAGCATCTATAAAGTAAAACTTCTGCAAAACTCTATGAATGTCAAAAGTGGGAGGGGCTACATCGTAGGGGCGGAGTTAGTGCTGTACTGATAAGGGTAGAGCAGATCCATTCACATTTTTCTTATGCCTCAACTGCATACACCCACACACACACACACACGGCCAGTTTATAATGTTCTACTGTTATGAGTGTATTCCATTAAAAGTCATATAATTCATGAGTCAAGTGAAACCTGAAAAATCTGATTCTGATTCGATTCTACAAAATGTTACACTATTTTATAACAAAATGACATTTCTAATGCTAATGCTAATGCTAAGAGGTGGAGAGTTCCAGGTACACAGCTCCTGTTAGCAGTTAGCTAAGGTTCATCATTCCAGACTGGCAGTTGTGTATCAGGAAGATTCAAATGACTCGAACTCAGGCCACTGTTTCATCTAGTGCCGTTACTTATGACACACACACCGAGTCATGGGCAAAGCTCGTCAAGTTCGAGTCAAAGCGGAGTCACTTTATTCAACTCATCAGACCTAATGCAGATTAATTGCAATAAAGTAATTCCTACAATTGACTTAATTGATTCATATCACATGGATTGAGAATAGGAGTCAACTTCAACGATTCAACATTGAATCAATTTAAACGCCACACGAAGCTGCTGATTTGTCATGCTGCTATGACATCATCAGCTGGTAGAGTTAAAAATTAAAGTTCAAACGCAGATGCACGTGCACTTAGACAACCACAGCCACAAGCATGTATGCACATACACACACACCCACCCACACACACACACACACACACACACACACACACACACAGACACACACCACATGTACGCAGTGGGTTGCGCCCTGACTGGCTGTGTTATTATGGAGAAGGCAGTTGTTCCCTGTTTCCTCTCTGGGGAACGGAGCTGTTCTTTTCCCGCTATAACACTAACACACACAAACACACACACAGAGCAACACCGCATGAACCCACCAGAAACAAACTCTGTTAGTTATCGATCAGCCTTGGGTACATGAACTGCTCCATAACATATATAAACACACACACACACACACGGAGCCAGCTGGGTCACTAGTACACTTGTGTGAATCAGAATTAGGTTTTTCTGGAGCTGAATCACAATCTACTGGAGATCAATATGTGCACTTTAGAGACACAGACAGGTTCAAAGACAGACAGGCAGACAGACAAGGAGACAGATGGAGAGATGCCTCCAAATGCAGAAATGAAAGCATATTAATAAACATTAGAATCACAATGTGTAAGTGAAAAAACCTGTGTGTGTGTGTGTGTGTGTGTGTGTGTGTGTGTGTGTGTGTGTGTGTGTGTGTGTGTGTGTGTTTTCTCCTGAGTGCTTTAATACTGCACACAAAAACACACACAAACACACACACACACACACACAGAGGAAATCAGATCATGAATATTAACTGTGTGCAGCAACAGAATAAAAACAGCTACAAACTACGCTGACAAACGTTTATTAATCGCCATGACGACAGCTAATTAATTCACACTCTCGTTACAGATTCACTCAGGATACCACTATGGAAACATGCTTACATGCCTGGTAGAGGCAGACAGGCGGGCTTACAGAGTTGGACTGGTGAACACACATAGAGAGACAGAAAAGTGGGCCTAAAAAGACAGACAGCTGGGCCAAAAGAGACAGACAGGTGCCCCTAGAAAGACAGACAGGTGAACACATAAAGACAGTCAGGTGAGTCAATAGAGACAAACAGGTGGGCCAACAGAGATAGAGAAGTGGGCCTAGAGAAACAGGCAAGTGGGCTGACTGAGGCAGACAGGTAAGCCAACAAGGGCAGAGAAGTGGACCTAGACAGACAGACAGGTGGACCCAAAGAGACAGACAGGTAAACACATAGAGACAGACATGATTCAATAGACACAGACAAGAAACAAACAGGTGGGCCAACAAAGGCAGAGCAGTGGACATAGAGAGACAGACAGGTGGGCCTAGAGAGACATACAGGTGAACATATGGAGACATACAGGTGAACACATAGAGACAGATGAGTCAATAGAGACAGACAGGTGGATCAATAAGGACAGGTGGGCCACCAAAGGCAGACAAGTGGGCCTAAAGAAACAAACAGGTGGATATACAGAGACAGACATGTGGATCTAGAGAGATAGACATGTGGGTCTAGAGACACAGACATGTGGGTCTAGAGACACAGACATGTGGGCCTAGAGAGACAGACATGTGGGCCTAGAGAGATAGACATGTGGGTCTAGAGAGATAGTCATGTGGGTCTAGAGACACAGACATGTGGGCCTAGAGAGACTGACATATGGGTCTAGAGAGACAGACATATGGGTCTAGAGAGACAGACATGTGGGCCTAGAGAGACAGACATGTGGGCCTAGAGGGATAGACATGTGGGTCTAGAGAGATAGACATGTGGGTCTAGAGAGACAGACATATGGGTCTAGAGACACAGACATGTGGGACTAGAGAGACAGACATGTGGGCCTAGAGAGATAGACATGTGGGTCTAGAGACACAGACATATGGGTCTAGAGAGATAGACATGTGGG
>QNUK01000102.1:637500-642500 GCA_013621035.1 Clarias magur
AAGAAAGAAAGAAAGAAAGAAAGAAAGAAAAAGAAAGAACGAAATGGGACGGGGAACAGGTTACTAATGGAAGTCATTAAGTAAACAATTTAGAAAGAAAGAAAAAAGAAAGAAGGGCGCGATCGCACACTGCATTATAATATATTTTCTAATATTTTAAAAAACATTATTATTATTTTCTTTTTCTATAGAGTGTCAATATTAATATCTTAACATATTCATTATTGTGCTATGTATTATGCTAGTATTTTGCTATAATACTACTACTAATAATAATAATAACTAACAACAACAACAACAACAATAATAATAATAATAATAATAATAATAATAATAATAATAATAATAATAATATTTCTAATAATCATGCAGCACAATAATACACACACACACGCACACTGCTGTACAACATGCTGTCATAGAAGAAGCCTCGTGCGCAGCCTACACACACACACACACACCTCATAAAACAGCGGTAAATACCACAGTATTTGACTGAAATGCTTTGGATTTAGATTTTATTTAATAAACCTGGAGGCAAGAATGAACCTCTGAGTCTGAGTCTAACCGCCCTGACAACACACACACACACACACACACACACACCTCTTCCTGAATTTATCTATCTGTCTATCTATCTATCTACATGCAGATACATACATCAACAACAAGCGCGCGTCCTTGCGTGTGTGCGTGCGCGCGCGCGTGTGTGTGTGTGTGTGTGTGTGTGTTAAAGACGATAAGCTAAAAGTGAGCAGAGTGAGCACATGAGTGACACGAGTGGACAGAATCGATTGGGATTGACTTTACACACCGAAGATGAAGATGAAGGTAAAGAAGAGGAATTTTATATAAAACGTATGACTTTAGATCCAGTTATCTAACACTTCTCCTCAACTCTGAGCATCACACACTCATGCATCCGCTGCACCCGAGTGAACTGAGGTAGAACATGCGTTTAACATTTAGTTATAATGGTCTATATATATAATAATTAATAATAGCTGTATTACTTAAGGCGCGCGCGCGAGTGTTTCAAGTCTTGCAGCGCGCGCCTTTTTTTATTTATTTATTCGAATACATACCTACATACACCTTTATTCATATGAATATATACCTAAAAAAACAGAATGAAAAAAATGTGAACAGCACGAGCGGAGACAGCGGTGAGTGCACGTGTGTGTGTGTGTGTGTGTGTGTGTCAGGCCGCGCCTGGCACGCCGAGTCCGACCCCGATGATGAACTGCCCCCGCTGCCCCTCTCCCATCACTCAGGTTGCCAAATAACTCCCACAAACCCCCTTCTACCCCTCCCCCCCTCCCTCCCTCCAGCCATCTCTCTCTCTCTCTCTCTCTCTGTGCGACTCAAGTCACCAAAACCTGCTGCATCTTCAAGCGACATTTAATTAAATAATAATAATAATAATAATAATAATAATAATAATAATAATAACAACAACAATAATAATAATAGACAGGTTTTTAAATGATTATGACGTACTCATGTGTGTGCTTTAGAAAAATTATAAGACTGCTTTGCACACATTTTTATAGAGCATCTTTAAACTTTGCAGCTTTTTTTATTAAATGTGTGTGTTCCTGTGTGTGTGTGTGTGTGTGTGTGTGTGTGTGTGTGTGTGTGTGTGTGTGTGTGTGTGTGTGTGCGCGCACAAATTCACACACTTTGTGCATGTTGTGCACACACACACACACTATACCTACTGTACACGCACTACACACACACACACACACACACACACACACACACACACACACGCACACACAGAGTACAGCAAAAAAAACACTGCAGACTCACACACACTTAGCCTTAAAAAGCTTTGTGTTTAATAAATATTTCTAATATAACATTTATAATAGAAAAAAACACATACACAGAAAAATTCTCTGTCTTTACACACACACTGCACGCACACACACACACACACACACACACACTTTTCATGTTCTTTACTTTACGTATGTAGATATCTTCGTCGTTTACAGATGAGTGTGTGAAATCAAAATAAGTTGAAATAAAATAACGATTAAAAATCAATAAATTGAATAAAGGTACTAAGTGTTGTTTGTACGTGCATTCACTCTCAGTACGCATTCACTAACACACAGACACACTCACACACACACACACTTACTTCTTTACTCTTTTTCTTCTTCTATTTAATCTGAGACAAATGTTCGATCTAAAAACAAAAACTCACCATAGAAAATTTCTAAACGAGCGCAAAAAGAGATCCGTCAGCATCTTCCGGACGTCCTCGTACACACTCATGCGCGCAAACACACACACACTTTCACACACACGGATACACACCAGCCATTTCATACACAATGCGAAAAATTTCAACGCACCACTACGCACTTTTACAATTATGCATACAAACATAAATATTAATGATTCAAAAATATACAGATTTTTAGGGGGAAAATGTAACAGAATCTAGTGAGAGAAATATGTGTGTGTGTGTGTGTGTGTGTGTGTGTGTGTGTGTGTGTGTGTGTGTGTGACAGTGTGTGTGTGATAAACCTGAGATTAAGGTTCCCACTTTTAAAATGAATTGTTAAGAACTTAGGAGTGACATTAAAAGTGTGTGCGCACACACACACACACACACACACACACACACAAATAGAGGTTTTAATATGATCTGTACAAATATATTTGTTTGTGTATAAATGCACTTGTTCACTAGTGAGAATAAATAAGGACAGAGTGTGAGAAAGAAACAAAGAAACGAAGAAGAGATGGAGGGTTGAAAGGAAAGAGGAGAGGAGAGGAGAGGAGAGGAGAGCGCACTGACCTGCTGGGACATCCTGAACAGGAGGTGTGTGTCAGTGTTCTGCTGCTGCCATGTCCCCATGTAGCACGGCTCGGCGCTCGCCGGTCTGCTGCTGAACTGCATGGAGCTGCGCGCTCCTCCTCCTCCTCCCTCTCTCCTTCCTCCCTCACTCCCTCCGTCCGCGCGCTCGCTCCCTTCCCTCGCTCCGTGCTCTCGCTCCCTCGGCTGCTCCGGCTCCTTCAGCTCCGGCTCGTCTCTCACATCCGGCTCCGTCTCGACACGAGACTGAAGGGAGAGTGAAAAAGAAGAGTGAAGGAAGGATGCTCTCTTTCTCTCTGTCTCCCTTTCTTGCTTTCTTCAGCTTTCTTTCCTTTTCTTTTCTTTTCTTTTCTCTTCTCTTCTCTCACTCTGTCTGTCTTTTCTTTCTCAGAGAGCCCGGAGCCGGAGGAGCTGCCGCGAGTGTGTGTATGTGTGTGTGAGTGAGTAAGTGTGTGTGAGTGTGTGTGAGAGTGTGTGAGTGTGTGTGTCGAGTTCATTGAGGAGCAGCGCAGCACGCTGGAGATTTCCTCCGAGGGCAGGACAAGAGTGAGAGAGCGAGAGAGCAAGAGAGAGAGAGAGAGAGAGAGAGAGGGAGAGAGAGAGGGAGGAGGGAGAGGAAAGGGGGATGGCAGAAGAGATAGAGAAGGAGGAGAGGATTTTTTCCCCGTGTCCACACCCCCCACCCCTTCTTCTCTGTCTCACACACACACACACACACACACATGTTCACATCCACGTACATTCCAAGCAGAAATCACTTGCCAAACAAACCCGCTCACCCGGAGCGTGGCCTTTCAACCCCTAAACACACCACACACACTCACACACACCATATAAAAAAAAAACAAGTCCCCAAACTCCTCACACACGCATACACACACTCGTACACCTTTGCGCTGCGCGTGAATGCATGTGTCCAGATGTCAACACAAAAATCTGAATGCGCGCACACACACACACACACACACACACACACACACACACACACACACACACACACACAGAACGGTCAATAACAGTTTATTAATAATTCGTTAATAACAGCAAAATACAAACCTGTGTGTGTGTGTGTGTGTGGGAAAATATACAAAAGAATTAATGTTTTCTGTCAGTCTACATTTCACTTTCAGATCAAGTGTCTCTCAAACTGTCTCACTCGCTGTGTGTCTTTCTGTGTGTACTGTACAGAGTGTGTGTGTGCGTGTGTGTGTGTGTCTGTTTGTCCATCTATCCCTCTCACTCGCTATCGATTTTACTTTCTATCTGTCTGTCTCCTGTTATATATATATATATATATATATATATATATATATATATATATATATATATATATATATAGGTGGATCCCATTTTTTTGCTGTCTCACTCTCATCCTGTCTCACTTTCTATCTGCCCTGTCCTTCTTTTAGTCTTTCTTAATGCACACAATACCAACGTGTGTGTGTGTGCGTGTGTGTGTGTGTGTGTGTGCGTGTGTGTGATTATGACCAGTGATTGTTAGAACCAACTGCTCCTTTCCTTTCATTGGAATTCAGGGACATCTCGCGCTCTCTCTCTCTCTCATCCTGTCTCACTTTCTCTTTCTGTCTCTCTTAATTTGTCTCCAGCTTCCTGTCCCACTCTTATTCTGTCTCACACTCTCTCATCCTGTCTCACACTCCCTGACTTCCTGTCTCACTCTCTCTTTCTTCTTGTATCCCAGTCTCTCTGACATCTACCTCACTCTTGCTGGTTTCCTTTATCACTCTCTCTCATACGATCTCACTCTCTCTGACCTCTACATCACTCTCTCTGACATCTACCTCACGCTCTCTGACCTCTACCTCACTCTTGCTGGTTTCATTTA
Source organism: Clarias magur (assembly GCA_013621035.1). Lineage (NCBI taxonomy): Eukaryota > Metazoa > Chordata > Actinopteri > Siluriformes > Clariidae > Clarias > Clarias magur. The sequence continues at coordinate 642,183 of QNUK01000102.1, forward strand.
TCACTCTCTCTCATACAATCTCACTCTCTCTGACCTCTATCTCACTCTCTCTGGCTTTCTGTCTCACTCTTGTTGGTTTCCTGTCACACTCTCTCTCATATGATCTCACTCTCTCTGGTTTCTGTCTCACTCTCTCATCATGTCTCCCTCTATCTGACATCCTGTCTCCCTCTCCTCCTCGCACTCTCTCTCTTCCACACACACACACACACACAAAGAGTTAGCAGCATGCCCTCCAGCGATGCCAGTGCCCTCTCACCCATTACACTGTACAATTGGACAAGATGCTCTGCATAATAACACACACACACACACACA
>QNUK01000102.1:647500-660000 GCA_013621035.1 Clarias magur
TGAATCTGTGCAGGGTACAATGAAATCTCAAGACTATCAAGGGATTCTAGAGAGAAATGTGCTGGCCAGTGTCAGAAAGCTGGGTCTCAGTCGCAGGTCATGGGTCTTGCAACAGGACAATGACCCAAAACACACAGCTAAAAACACCCAAGAATGGCTAAGAGGAAAACATTGGACTATTCTAAAGTGGCCTTCTATGAGCCCTGACCTCAATCCTATTGAGCATCTTTGGAAGGAGCTGAAACATGCTGTCTGGAAAAGGCACCCTACAAACCGGAAACAACTGGAGCAGCTTGCTCATGAGGAGTGGGCCAACATACCTGCAGAGAGGTGCAGAAGTCTCATTGACAGTTACAGGAATCGTTTGATTGCAGTGATTGCCTCAAAAGGTTGCGCAACAAACTATTAAGTTAGGGGTACCATCATTTTTGTCCAGGCCTGTTCCATGAGTTTTTTTTTTTTTAATAATAATTCCGTTGAAGCATGGTTGAAAAGCAATGTCTGACTTTCATTGGTTAACATTCATAGAATTCTTATTTATTATTACTTTTGTCAGATTAAAGTTATTTCTGTGACCATTGTGAGTTTTTCTTTCATTGACCGAAGGGTACCAACAATTTTGTCCACGTGTGTAAGTGTGTGTCTCAGTGGCATGCAGTGTGAGTGCTGGTGTAATGTGAGTCTTGGTGTAGTGCAGTGAGAGTCTCAGTGTAGCGTCGTGTGAGTCTCAGTGTAGTGTCGTGTGAGTGTCAGTGTAGTGTGGTGTGAGTCTCAGTGTAGTGTCGTGTGAGTCTCAGTGTAGTGTGGTGTGAGTCTCAGTGTAGTGTCGTGTGAGTCTCAGTGTAGCGTGGTGTGAGTCTCAGTGTAGTGTGGTGTGAGTCTCAGTGTAGTGTCGTGTGAGTCTCAGTGTAGTGTCGTGTGAGTCTCAGTGTAGCGTGGTGTGAGTCTCGGTCATGTGAGTCTTGGTGTAGTGAAACGTGTCTCGGTGTAATATAGTGTGTCTTAGTGTAGTTTAGTGAGAGTCTCGGTGTAGTTTAGAATTTGACTACCCACAATCCCTTGCAGCCGATTTCTCCAGACCCTGTAGTGGGCGTGGCTTTGTGGCGAGGGAGAGAAATGGAGAGAGTTGTTAGTGAGGGAGCAGGGGATTGAAACCAGGCCTGGAGCCCGCGGCTGTATAAGCAGTAGCACATGTCTGTGGCTGGTACAGGCAATGACCTGATTTGGTGTCACTGCCCACCATCTCAAACACACACACACATACACACACACACACACACACACATATAAAAACACAGGCAGAGAGAGAAAGAAAGAAAGTGAGTGTGTGCTCTTCATGTGACGAGACCCGGTGTGTCTATCAGATGGCAGGAACTGTCACTGCTCTGTTCTGCTGCAGGAGGCACAAGACATCACATGACACCACACAGGAACAACCCTTTCATTTGTGGAGGGAGAGAGAGATGGGAGAGAGAGAGGGATGAAGGGTAAAGAAAGGTCTCTACTCCTGACAAAACGCACATGATCTCAATGTCCCTGCCATCAATACTGCGGTCACACTGCACTGTGAAAACAGGGAGGGAGAGACACGGAGAAGGAAGGACAGGAAAAGAGAGAGAGAGGGAGAGAGAGGTGAAATGCAACAGGGACAGAGAAAAAAATGAGAAATTCAATGAGAAGAAAAGAAGAGATAAGGAGAAAGAAAAAGTATTAAGTGAAGTGGAACTATAATAAATCGAAAAAAGAAAAAGAGTGAGAAGGAGAGAAGAATAAGACATTGAACAGGGAGGAAAGGAATAAAAGCAGTGTGGGAGTTAGAACAAAAGAACAAAAAAAGAAAGAACAGAATGAAGAAATAAAGAAAGAAAAACACCAGAGAGAGGAGAAAGAAAGATCAGATAAGGAACTAAAAATAGCAGAAATATGCAGAATAAAGTAGGACAAATGACACAAATGCAAAAGCAAGGAATAAAGAGAGACAATTTAAGAAAATTAAGCAAAACAGAAATGAAAATGGAAAATTAATAAATAAACAGGGGCAGTTGAGAAAGAAAATGTTAGAAGAAAACAAATCATCAATGTAAAATACATAATACAAAAAAAGAAGCATGAAAAAAGAAAAACACAAAAGAAAGAACAAACCAGAAAGAAAACAAGAGAAAAAACACTAAAAATATAGAGACAAAAATGATGAAAGAAATAAAGAACAAAATTGCAGCAAAAAAATTCAAACAAACCTGATGAATTAAATAAGAAGAAAATGAGAAAAGTGGATGGGAAAAATGAATAAAACAGGAAACAGAACGATGTCAGGAAAAAAATGAAAAACTGAAAGAAAGAAAGAAAGAAAGAAAGAAAGAAAGCTATATAAATAAAGTGAAACTCTGAAGTAAAAAAAATGAAAAACAAAGAAGGGGAAAGGATGAAAAGAGAGCAGGAGACAAAACAGTTGTTTACAGTCGAAATGAATGGAGCAAAAAGTTAGAAAACACTTTAGACGTGTTAGGCACCGCAGACTTTGATACATGAGCAAAAGTATTGGAACAGAGTCATAAAGTAGATTAAAGTAAATTATAATGACACAGTAAATAAGTATTTGCTTGCATATCGCTTTGCATTTTGTGTTACAGTTTTGTGTCACAGTTTGTTGTGTATGTTACAGTTTTGTGTTACAGGGTGTTGTTTGTGTTACATTGTTGTGTTGCAGTGTGTTGTTTGTGTTACATTATTGTGTTACAGTGTGTTGTTTGTGTTACATTGTTATGTTACATGGTGTTGTTTGTGTTACATTGTTGTGTTACATGGTGTTGTTTGTTCTACAGTGTGTTGTTTGTGTTACATTGTTGTGTTACATGGTGTTGTTTGTGTTACATTGTTGTGTTACATGGTGTTGTTTGTTCTACAGTGTGTTGTTTGTGTAACATTGTTGTGTTACAGTGTGTTGTTTGTGTTACATTGTTGTGTTACAGTGTGTTGTTTGTGTTACATTGTTGTGTTACATGGTGTTGTTTGTTCTACAGTGTGTTGTTTGTGTTACATTGTTGTGTTACATGGTGTTGTTTGTGTTACATTGTTGTGTTACATGGTGTTGTTTGTGTTACATTGTTGTGTTACATGGTGTTGTTTGTGTTACATTGTTGTGTTACATGGTGTTGTTTGTTCTACAGTGTGTTGTTTGTGTAACATTGTTGTGTTACAGTGTGTTGTTTGTGTTACATTGTTGTGTTACAGTGTGTTGTTTGTGTAACATTGTTGTGTTACAGTGTGTTGTTTGTGTTACATTGTTGTGTTACATGGTGTTGTTTGTTCTACAGTGTGTTGTTTGTGTAACATTGTTGTGTTACAGTGTGTTGTTTGTGTTACATTGTTGTGTTACAGTGTGTTGTTTGTGTTACATTGTTATGTTACAGTGTGTTGTTTGTGTTACATTGTTGTGTTACAGTGTGTTGTTTGTGTTACATTGTTGTGTTACATGGTGTTGTTTGTTCTACAGTGTGTTGTTTGTGTTACAGTGTGCTGTTTGTGTTACATTGTTGTGTTGCAGTGTGTTGTTTGTGTTACATTGTTGTGTTACATGGTGTTGTTTGTTCTACAGTGTGTTGTTTGTGTTACATTGTTGTGTTACATGGTGTTGTTTGTGTTACATTGTTGTGTTACATGGTGTTGTTTGTTCTACAGTGTGTTGTTTGTGTAACATTGTTGTGTTACAGTGTGTTGTTTGTGTTACATTGTTGTGTTACAGTGTGTTGTTTGTGTTACATTGTTGTGTTACAGTGTGTTGTTTGTGTTACATTGTTGTGTTACAGTGTGTTGTTTGTGTTACATTGTTGTGTTACATGGTGTTGTTTGTTCTACAGTGTGTTGTTTGTGTTACATTGTTGTGTTACATGGTGTTGTTTGTGTTACATTGTTGTGTTACATGGTGTTGTTTGTTCTACAGTGTGTTGTTTGTGTAACATTGTTGTGTTACAGTGTGTTGTTTGTGTTACATTGTTGTGTTACAGTGTGTTGTTTGTGTTACATTGTTGTGTTACAGTGTGTTGTTTGTGTTACATTGTTGTGTTACATGGTGTTGTTTGTGTTACATTGTTGTGTTACATGGTGTTGTTTGTGTTACATTGTTGTGTTACATGGTGTTGTTTGTGTTACATTGTTGTGTTACATGGTGTTGTTTGTTCTACAGTGTGTTGTTTGTGTAACATTGTTGTGTTACAGTGTGTTGTTTGTGTTACATTGTTGTGTTACAGTGTGTTGTTTGTGTAACATTGTTGTGTTACAGTGTGTTGTTTGTGTTACATTGTTGTGTTACATGGTGTTGTTTGTTCTACAGTGTGTTGTTTGTGTAACATTGTTGTGTTACAGTGTGTTGTTTGTGTTACATTGTTGTGTTACAGTGTGTTGTTTGTGTTACATTGTTATGTTACAGTGTGTTGTTTGTGTTACATTGTTGTGTTACAGTGTGTTGTTTGTGTTACATTGTTGTGTTACAGTGTGTTGTTTGTTCTGTGTGTTGTTATTTACAGTTTTGTGTTACAGTGTGCTGTTTGTGTTACATTGTTGTGTTGCAGTGTGTTGTTTGTGTTACATTGTTGTGTTACATGGTGTTGTTTGTTTTACAGTGTGTTGTTTGTGTTACATTGTTGTGTTACATGGTGTTGTTTGTGTTACATTGTTGTGTTACATGGTGTTGTTTGTTCTACAGTGTGTTGTTTGTGTAACATTGTTGTGTTACAGTGTGTTGTTTGTGTTACATTGTTGTGTTACAGTGTGTTGTTTGTGTAACATTGTTGTGTTACAGTGTGTTGTTTGTGTTACATTGTTGTGTTACAGTGTGTTGTTTGTGTTACATTGTTGTGTTACATGGTGTTGTTTGTTCTACAGTGTGTTGTTTGTGTTACATTGTTGTGTTACATGGTGTTGTTTGTGTTACATTGTTGTGTTACATGGTGTTGTTTGTTCTACAGTGTGTTGTTTGTGTAACATTGTTGTGTTACAGTGTGTTGTTTGTGTTACATTGTTGTGTTACAGTGTGTTGTTTGTGTTACATTGTTATGTTACAGTGTGTTGTTTGTGTTACATTGTTGTGTTACAGTGTGTTGTTTGTGTTACATTGTTGTGTTACAATGTGTTGTTTGTTCTACAGTGTGTTGTTTGTGTTACAGTTTTGTGTTACAGTGTGTTGTTTGTGTTACATTGTTATGTTACAGTGTGTTGTTTGTGTTACATTGTTGTGTTACAGTGTGTTGTTTGTGTTACATTGTTGTGTTACATGGTGTTGTTTGTTCTACAGTGTGTTGTTTGTGTAACATTGTTGTGTTACAGTGTGTTGTTTGTGTTACATTGTTGTGTTACAGTGTGTTGTTTGTGTTACATTGTTATGTTACAGTGTGTTGTTTGTGTTACATTGTTGTGTTACAGTGTGTTGTTTGTGTTACATTGTTGTGTTACAGTGTGTTGTTTGTGTTACATTGTTGTGTTACATGGTGTTGTTTGTTCTACAGTGTGTTGTTTGTGTTACAGTTTTGTGTTACAGTGTGCTGTTTGTGTTACATTGTTGTGTTGCAGTGTGTTGTTTGTGTTACATTGTTGTGTTACATGGTGTTGTTTGTTCTACAGTGTGTTGTTTGTGTTACATTGTTGTGTTACATGGTGTTGTTTGTGTTACATTGTTGTGTTACATGGTGTTGTTTGTTCTACAGTGTGTTGTTTGTGTAACATTGTTGTGTTACAGTGTGTTGTTTGTGTTACATTGTTGTGTTACAGTGTGTTGTTTGTGTAACATTGTTGTGTTACAGTGTGTTGTTTGTGTTACATTGTTGTGTTACAGTGTGTTGTTTGTGTTACATTGTTGTGTTACATGGTGCTGTTTGTTCTACAGTGTGTTGTTTGTGTTACATTGTTGTGTTACATGGTGTTGTTTGTTCTACAGTGTGTTGTTTGTGTTACATTGTTGTGTTACAGTGTGTTGTTTGTGTTACATTGTTGTGTTACAGTGTGTTGTTTGTGTTACATTGTTATGTTACAGTGTGTTGTTTGTGTTACATTGTTGTGTTACAGTGTGTTGTTTGTGTTACATTGTTGTGTTACAGTGTGTTGTTTGTTCTACAGTGTGTTGTTTGTGTTACAGTTTTGTGTTACAGTGTGTTGTGTGTTACATTGTTATGTTACAGTGTGTTGTTTGTGTTACATTGTTGTGTTACAGTGTGTTGTTTGTTGTGTTACATGGTGTTGTTTGTTCTACAGTGTGTTGTTTGTGTTGCAGTTTTGTGTTACAGTGTGTTGTTTGTTGTGTTACATGGTGTTGTTTGTTCTACAGTGTGTTGTTTGTGTTGCAGTTTTGTGTTACAGTGTGCTGTTTGTGTTACATTGTTGTGTTGTAGTGTGTGGTGCCACAGTGTGTTGTTTGTGTTACAGTGTGTTGTGTTGCAGCATTTTGTGTTGTGTTGCAGTGTGTTGAACTGCAATGAGTGCTGTGTTGTGTTGTTGAGTTTCATTATTAATAAAGATCAGTGAGAACGTTCTAGAAGCAGCCATGCGAGGCCTTGCTGTGACACTACCTCCACCGTGCTTCACCCATCAGCTTGTATCTTCTGGATCATCAGCAGATCCTTCCTTTCTCCACACTTTGGCCTTTCCATCAGTTTTGTGAAGATTCATTTCAGTTCCTGAACTTTTGTGACTTGTCTCTGTGTATCTTTGTGAACTCCAGTCCGTCCTTCTGATCCTTACTGCTGATGAGAAGTTTGTATCTTGTGGTAAGTCATTTATAGTTCTATATGCGCTTGAAGTCTTCTAATGCTGGAGTCTGAGATTGTCACTGCAGCCTTGGGAGATTGTTGCTGATGCCACTGACTCTAGTTTTTGGGTTTTATTTTTTTCAAAAATCTCATAACATGTGTGTCACCATGTGGTGCTGCTGCCATGTTTGGCCAACTGGCTCCATGTCCGGTTGTTAGTACAGCCAAGTCCGAAAGTTATGAGAATGACACAAATATTAATTTTCACAAAGTCTGCTGCTCTGGTGTTTTAGATCTTTTTGTGAGACGTTACTACGGTATACTGAAGTATAATTACAAGTCCTTCATAAGTGCCAAAGGCTTTTATTGACCATGACATTAACTTTATGCAAAGAGTCAATATTCGCAGTGGAGACCCTTGTTTTTCAAGACCTCTGCAATTCGCCCTGGCATGCTGTCAATCAACTTCTAGGCCACATCCTGACTGATGGCAGCCCATTCCTGCACAATCAATGCTTGGAATTTGTCAGAATTTGTGGGTTTTTGTTTGTCCATCCGCCGCTTAAAGATTGACCACAAGTTCTCTAGGAAATGAAGGTCTGGGGAGTTTCCTGGCCAGGCACCCAAATTTTCTATTTTTTGTTCCCTGAGCCACTTAGTTATTACTTTGCCTTATGGCGAGGTGCTCCATCATGCTGGAAAAGGCATTGTTCATCACCATACTGTTCTTGGATGGTTGGGACAAGTTGCTCTTGGAGGATGTTTTTGTACTATTCTTTATTCATGACTGTGTTCTTAGGCAAAATTGTGAGTGAGCCCACTCCCTTGGCTGAGAAGAATCCCCGTACATGAATGGTTGCTTGGATGCTTTACTGTTGGCGTGACTTAGGACTGAAGCAGCAAACTTTGTGAAAATTAATATTTGGCTACAGAAGCACACCAGGAGGTTTTTTTCTTTTTCAGAAAATTACAGATTATATATTGATTATATTGATGTTATATTGGCAATCCTGGCATTATATAGGGCTTATAATGCATTTTTTTCCTCTTTTCTCAGCTTCGAAATGGCTTGCCTTTTTCCCACAGACAGCTCTCTGGTCTACATGTTAGTTTATCCTTTTAACAATAAATGCAGTCTATCAGGTGAAACCCAGAATTTAAACCAAGAGCATACTTTCCGAGCATACTTGATAGACTTGAGTCTAACAGCACACACCTGGGCAACAAGAAGCACCTGAGAGTGGCGTGTTCCATTATTTTTGATCATTTGAAATTGTGTTTTATCCGCATCATTTCTACAGTTAAACATCTCCATGAAGCCAAAATGTTACGTGTCTATAAAAAAATATATATTTTTTTTTAACTGGACAGAAGGTTCCAGTTGTGTCTCGGTCATACAGCCCCGATCGGTGAATAATAATCAGGATCAGTGAAGTTTAAACCACTTCCCGTTCATGGACTTTTACTTTTTACTTTTACTGTGTAATTTAACAATATGACAGAATTGTGACCTTCTTCACCTCTCTCTCTTTCTCTCTCTCTCTCTCCCTCTCTCACTCTCAGATAATCCAACCTGCCCTCAAGCCCGAACACTCGGCTAACCCAAGCTAGCAATTAGCAGCCCCGTGTTAACACAAGAGACCTGTGTCTTAACCTCAGAGAGAGAGAGAGAGGAGGTGAAGAGGAACCGCTCAGCTACATCAGTTATAGCCGTACAGCTATCCTCCAGAGAACTATAAGAGTGGACTCTCTCTCTCTCTCTCTCTCACACTCTCTCTCTCTCCTTTGAGTGTAACCCTATTGTCACTTGTGGGCATGGTCTGTTCTAATGTTTTATGTTCACGCTGTCCTGTTTAATTTATATCGTTGGCGGGAAAAGAGTTTGTAGACCACGCACATGTCTGCCCGTCTTTTTGTACGGCAGAACTCTCCGTCTGACTTATTAATCCAAAGAAATAAAATTTTGTAAGGGTGCGTATATCACGCATTGTTGAAGCTAAGTTGTGCTTCTTTCGTCACCAGCCAAATACTCTCAAGGTTCAGCAATTGGAGAGTGAATCACAGATGAGAAATCATAAAAGTAGATTGAAGTTTTGTCCTAAAACGACTCCAGTGCATTACACCGCGTCAGCGCTGTGGAAATATTAACTAGTCCCAGTAAAATGATTCAGTTTGGCTTTTTTCTAATTAATATCTATCGATGCAGCTGTTTGTTCGTATTGGGTACATAGCTTATTAGTAGGTTATTTTAATGCAGATTATTCAATCCGTCACATAACTGTTCATAACATCGCTTTTACCTACCACTTTGAGTTCCCTTATGATGCAGGTTAAACTTTAGGGAGATATCCAAGTCAGTTTAAGACGCGTCCACAGTTTGGCACATGCGCAGTACACTGTCAAAACAAAATTGCTCAACTTCACTTTCACTCAACATTTTATTTTATTCATTTTATTTAAGTTTAATTCAATATCTACTGTATGTACCACTTATGTTTCATTAAACTCTGTCCATCCAGTTTCATGCAGTGGCAGACATACAGACAGAACATTTTCTGAGAGACTGGGCTCGGGTGCTCCAATGTACGAAACATAAAGATATCATAGAAAGAGCAAACGCATGTATAAAAACAAATGCTTTGATGTATATACAGTAGGTATCTAATATTAGATATGTGTTTGTGTTGTACAGTCTTCAAAATTACTTTAACGATTCTGTGGTTGTCTTTCCGGGACAAGAAAGGAAGGACGGAAGGAAATAAATGCTTCTTGCACTGGGGACTGAGGTAAAAATGCAAAGAAGAGAAATTTAAAGAAAAGGAACAAAAAAAAAAAAAAGAAGCGAAGGGAAAGGAAAAGGAGCAGGAACACAGCGAATAAAAAGAAAAACTCTTTTTAGCTGCAAAGCCTTAAAGGGAAGTCTTAAAGATTCTAAATAATGAAATAATACGCTACTGCAAGGTGTTTATCTGCCAAGACAGGTTCTACCACCGAGAATTTGGAATTATCCCATGAACTCTTGACGAAGCATCTTTTTTTTTTTTTTCCTAAAATCGTCTGTATTTAAAGGTCTCATATTTTACTATTTAAATTTGAAACGCCCCTCAGGAGATGCATTTGTAACTTGTACCTCTCACACACTGTTTTTTCACTCCTCATCCAAATGTACCATTTCAGTGTCTAAGTAAATGAGCTCCTGCTGAGCCACACCCGTCCAGAGAACAACAGAAATGAGCAAGAAGAAAGGGGCGGGGCTCTTCTTATACGAGATTACGCTACTGGGGAGATCTAATCAGCTTTTTTAAACCCTGACCAATACAAACATGGAAAAAGGACAGGAAGCAAATCATTTCTTTTCCTCATGTTGTTCATTATTTGTTCACACACACACACACGCACACACACACACACACACACACACACACACACACACACACACACACATGCATACACCGGAGATGCATCTGAACATCTAAACATGAGTGAGAAGTGAATTTAGCAGAATTTAAGTGTGTAAGTGTGTGCTACAGAGTAAATAATGGCTGGTTATTTTATTCTTAATAGCCACAACCTGTTTGCACGTTTTTCTGTTCTTTTTTTCAAATTAAATAATTAAAGTTTGTTAGTGTCCCGGAAGTGTTTAACCCTGTGTTAGAATCATATCTCTACCTACCTGTAATTATGACAACCAAAATAGTCTTAAAGGTTCTAGATTTTCTAAAAGCATATGTCATAGCAGGGTTAGTGAGTGGGACATCAATCTCGGAACACTATTAGAAAAAGGATTCTTCAAGGGTTCCTTGAAGAATTTGAATTCTTGGAGTAGTTGAAATGAGTAATCAGGCTTCTCTCAGTTCTAATAGAAGGACCTGAGTGCGAAACATTTCACTGTAGAATGATTAAGCGCTCCCCTAAGATCCTGTAAGAGGCTCGAGGAGGAACTAAAGTCTACAGTGTGGATTTGTCAACTGAGAAGATCTAAAGGTCAGTGAGAAAGAGGTGGAATGTGAGAGATCAACACCCAAATGTGGATTAGTTTTGCTTTTGGAAACAGCGAAATATTCCAGAAAGTTACTGAAATACATTCTGACATCTGCGCTGCACATCATCTGAACCATACGTACACAAGAAGCGTAAATGTGTGTGTGTGTGTGTGTGTGTGTGTGTGTGCGTGTGATTATCCGAGGCGCTTTTACAGATCGCACAACCTGCCCTACAACACGAGCGTCTGTTATCAGCGAGCAGACGGAGTTCATCTTCTCTCTGACTCAGATTAAACACCGGCCTGCTGTAATCACGGCGGAGATGGAGGAGGATGTCACTCCACTCCCCAGAGAGAGAGAAAGACAGAAAGGGAGATAAAAGGAGGAGTGAAAAAGTAGCACAGTGTTCGCCGTTTAGCTCACCTATACATCGTCTCAGCTGCATTAAATCACAGCGAAGAGCAAAGAGAAGTGATTATATATCGTTATTCCGCCATGGTGTTTCAATTATTCGGCTTTAACTGCAGCTCGTTTTATTAAGCGCAGGAGCTTACACCAGCTCAAAGCTCTCAACATGTCACACCACGTTAGCATGTTTTCCACAATCCAGGTCTCTTCTGTGTGCTTGTACATCTCTTAACTGAGACTAAAAGCTGCTTTTATTCTCCGTAGAGTTCATACCGACTGACAAACTGAATCTCGGCACCCTCGGACGTGTCCTGTTAGTCATGTGTGTTCCATTAGGAGCGCCGTGCTGCACAGTACCTGGGAGTACAAATTATAACTGAAGGAACACGCCAGCATGAATACATACGCACAAATGTTCAGCTGTCATACAGTTAATATTGGAACAACATGACTACTCTAAACACACCAATAAAGGTTTGAGAATGTACCATAAATATTGGAATAGCACAATACTCTAAAGACACAATAGCAAATTATCATTTACCGTAAATATTGGAGTGGGATGACTATCATAAACCTGCTAGTAAATTATCATTTACCATAAATATTGGAGTGGGATGACTATCATAAACATGCTAGTAAATTATCATTTACCGTAAATATTGGAGTGGGATGACTATCATAAACCTGCTAGTAAATTATCATTTACCATAAATATTAGAGTGGGATGACTATCGTAAACATGCTAGTAAATTATCATTTACCTTAAATATTGGAGTGGGATGACCATCATAAACATGCTAGTAAATTATCATTTACCGTAAATATTGGAGTGGGATGACTATCATAAACCTGCTAGTAAATTATCATTTACCATAAATATTGAGTGGGATGACTATCGTAAACATGCTAGTAAATTATCATTTACCTTAAATATTGGAGTGGGATGACCATCATAAACATGCTAGTAAATTATCATTTACCGTAAATATTGGAGTGGGATGACTATCATAAACCTGCTAGTAAATTATCATTTACCATAAATATTGGAGTGGGATGACTATCATAAACATGCTAGTAAATTATCATTTACCGTAAATATTGGAGTGGGATGACTATCATAAACATGCTAGTAAATTATCATTTACCGTAAATATTGGAGTGGGATGACTATCATAAACCTGCTAGTAAATTATCATTTACCATAAATATTGGAGTGGGATGACTATCATAAACATGCTAGTAAATTATCATTTACCGAAATATTGGAGTGGGATGACTATCATAAACATGCTAGTAAATTATCATTTACCGTAAATATTGGAGTGGGATGACCATCATAAACATGCTAGTAAATTATCATTTACCGTAA
>QNUK01000102.1:670000-680000 GCA_013621035.1 Clarias magur
ACATTGTGAAGAACTTTGGATTGATGGAAAAAAAAGTTTTAACCAAAAACTATAATCCACAGTGAGAAATAGCATAAATGTAAGAAGCAATAAACGTAATAAAAATAATAGTAAACATTTCCTTTTCCTTTTTAAAATCTAATTATAATTTGTTAAAGAATTCTATTTAAACCTTTTTTTTTTTTGGATCATTCTGAGCTGACCGGTACCAGCGCAATGTTCTCCGTCGTCTTTTAGTTAAGTGTATAAGAGAGTAAAGTGTTGTGAATAACGGGTTAATACACACTCTCAGAGGTCTGTCAGTGAATGTGTGTGTATGTGCGTGTGTGTGTGAGAGAGCGAGAGAGACAGCCATGTATTAGCGGAGACACCGCTGGTCACGTTAATGGGGAAATTGCACTGAGAGGAAGGACAAGCAATTATAATCTGCCGGCGTCCCCAGTGGACACACACACGCACACACACACACACACACACACACACACACACACACACACTGATTTAGTGAGAAAGCTGCCTTTTCCCGTGCACACCGCTGTGACAGCCTTCCAGATGTCAATCAAATTACCCGCTATTTACAGCTGATTTGCCCGCGTCGCTCGCAATATTCCCTCTCCGAGCTGATCGCTCCGGTGCAGGAAGGAAAGAGAGGGGGGTGAGGGTCTGACCGGGGAATGATGAGGAATTCTGGGAAATGTCATGTGTTCTTTTTTTTTCCCGTCACTCTCAGAGGGGCATTTCTTCGCTGGAAGAGGAGTTTCAGCCGAAGATGCAAATCCGACCCGGGGGAGGCAGCGGTGGCGCTTTTAATGGAGTTCAGGAAAACTCATTTTGTAGAGCCGAGACTCTGTGGAGAATAATAATAATAAAACACGGCCTGCTATTGGACAGTATACTGGATGTGTGTGTGTGCGTGTGTGTGTGTGTGTCAGAGAAGTGATATACACTCTATTGATCAGTAGCTGAGATTTAGACCAGTGTGTAGCTAATAAAAGAGACACTCCGTCTTCTTCACTCAGCCATTATGCATTATACATAACAGGAAGAGACACGATACACATCTGAAGCCTCACACACATACACACACACACACACACACACACACACACACACGCCGAGCGTCCCTGAAGTGACCGAACGAATTGATCCTGAACACTAAGCCTTCAGTACTCCTAGCGAATCAGAATAAACAGAATGTAACGCTGATGACGTAATCCAACATGGCCCGCGTGAGGAGTGCGGTTTCACTACATGTAGGTATCGAGGTACAGCATGCGCGCACACACACACACATACACACACATTCACACACTCTGAAACCGAGTCACGTTCCGAGCCAATCCTTTCATCTGCACTTTACAGGTCCAGGGATTCCTAAACTATGGTTCATGGGGTTACATGAGGTCACTTGGGGTCACATGAGGTCACAAACTGCTGTACTTTCATCATCATTTTATTTGCTTATATTACAGATTAAATATAAGAAATATGGAAGGACATGGGTCAAGAAACAGACGGAGAGAGAGAGAGAGAGAGACAGAGAGTGAGACAGAGTGAGACCTTACCTTACGCCTTACTTTGTCTCTCAAATTTTCTGTCTTTCTCTCTGTCTCACATTATGACACCATTCATGTCTCTCTCTCTGTCTTGCGCAATATTCTCGTCTTTGTCTCTTTCATTCTCTCACACGTTTTTTCATTTTTGTTCATCTCTCATATTGTCATTATCTGCTCCTCTTTCTATTTTTTGATTTTCACTCCTCTATCTCTCGTCCGATCTCTCTTCCTTTTATAACAAGTGTCTAATAAAGAGCAGTAATAAACGTCTTATTAATGCATTAAAGCCAGCACTGTAACGGGAGGCGCTTATACACCTGTTATAGAGGAGTTATAGAGTGAGAGAGAAAGACAGAGAAATTCTCTCTCTCTCTCTGACTCTCTCTCTCTCGCTTTTGCTGCAAGTGTGCCTTTTGTTAAGTGACTTCAAAGACGCTTACACTCTGTGCGTTTGTGTGTGTGTGTGTGTGTGTGTGCGTGTGCATGCGCGTGTCTGTGTGTGTTTAAGCCGGGAGGTTGATAAGCGCACTCTTCAGGGACGTGTGTTTAAGTGAAGTGTGTAACAGTAGAGCGCGGCTCGTAAAAACCTTTCCCGAGTGTTTGAACAAACAGACCGCTATCTGATTACACACACACACACATACACACACACACACACAGGGAACTAAACACACGGCAGCTATAGTTGCTGTGTCGCAAGCTGGATCAAAAAAGAAAAAGAAGCAAAAAAGCAAAAGAAGCAAAAGAAGCTGTACTTAAACAGGCGTGTATTTGGACAGGGGGCAGATTTCAGACTTCAGATTTAAATACCTGGGGCAGAATGAAATACCCCAACACGTCATGTGTGAAAGGAAGCAACTCTCCACACCAGTAGGGGGAGACACTGAGCACATGGTTCACACTAAAGCAGTTCTGTATCTGAGCTGAAGATTTTTGGAGTACACTGGCGAAAGAGAGCATGCGTGTCAAAGGGGCGTGGTCAATTTCCAAAACAGACAATAGCGTTCGAGATAAACCACGCCCCCTTGCTGAGTCTACAGGATTTGTTCTATAACGGCGCAGCTCGGTGGCTCAGCCGAGAGTTTATCTCTAATTAGTACACACATCATAAAGACTGTGGGGCGGGGTAGACGTTGTCCAAGCTGCACAACCGCACGGTCAACACACTTACACAAATGCACAACTACACAACATCACAACCATACAACCACATGACTAAACAACTTCACAACTGCACAATTACACAACCGCAGAACTGCACATTGTACAACTACACAACCGCACATCTACACAAGCCATTGGCTGTATAGGCGAAGCATACAAGGTTGCAGGTTCAAATCCCACCACCACTAAGTTGCACCTGTTGGGCCCTTGAGCAAGGCCCTTAACCCCCAACTGCTCAGATGTCTCTCTCTATCTCTCTCTTTTTCTGTCTCTTTCTCGCTACATCCTTATTTTGACTTCATCAGTCTCTTGACTTCCCTTTATCTTTCTCTCTCTATCCCTGTCCCCGATATCTCTCCCTCCCTCTGTCTCTCTGTTCATATTCAATCTCTCTTTTTAACAGCTTGCTTTTTTCTGTCCCTGTCTCTCTTTCTATCTGTCTTCCCCTGTCCCTCTTTTCAATATATCTCTCTTTTTCTCTTCCCTTCCTTCCTTCTTCATCACCCTCTGTCCTTGTTTATAGCCATCTTTTCTTCTTTGTTACCTTTGTCTCTGTCCCTCGTCTTATCCGTCTCTCACAGTCCTTTTTAAAACTCTCTCATCTCTCTCTCTCTCATCTTTCTCTAACAGTGGGGTGGATCAGGACGTGGCCTGTCGCACCTCCGTCACTAAGTGCACAGCACTAACGCCTTTCCTGTCATGACAAGACCCAGCACACACACACACACACACACACACACACACACACACACATGAAAAAGGGAAAAAATTAGAGTGAAAGAGAGAGAGGGAGGAGAAGTGTGTGTTGTGTGTAACTTTTCCACTGAGACTCAGAAGCAATCTGATGGTGACTGAAGAGAACGGCAAGCATTTGACGACCCACACACACACATACACACATATACACACACACTGTGGGCCGCAGGAGAGATGTGCAGTAATGACTGTCTCTCTGCTGGAAAATTACCTGAGCTGATTCCTGCTCCAATCTGTCTCCACTCCGTCTCCGGGGGTGGGTGGTGGTGGGGTTTGGGGGGGGACAAACACACACACACACACACACGCAAGCACACACTCATAAACACACACAGATGCACTAACACACTCCCACGCGCCTTCTACCCAAATGATGTCATGATGTGGCCACGCATTCTGCTGTTGCCGCTCGCCTGGTTTTCCTAATGCGCTATTAGCATTAGCAAACTCGCCTCTCCATGTGTTTCTGGTTTGGATGCTTGATTGTTAGCCGCAGAGAGAGAGAGAGGAATGACAGATGGAAGGATAAAGAACTGGAAGGGAAGAAAGACAGGAAGAGAAATCAGGATGTAGCGTACGCTAAGCTGAACAAAGTTCGCTAATGAGCACGTTTGCTAGCTAGCGTCCTGTCGTTCGTTCTGCACTCTCTTCCTCTCCTGTGTCATTATTATAACATAAATTAAACCCTGACTTTGCTGAAACTGTCCACAAACCTGAATGTGCTTGTACACACACTCACTGGTCACTTTATTAGGAACACCTGTAGGCTTATCTAATCAGTCGATCACGTACAGTAGCAGCAGCGTCGTGCAGATTACAACAAATCAACTGCCGCATTCGCATCACACACCAGAATGAAGAACTGATTCGACCTCATAGTGCATGAGAGATCAGATGAGAAAGATGAGTCTGGTCGGATCTGACAGGAAGACTATAGTAACGAGGCTGAGCACGAAACATCTCGTCTCAAGGTGTATGACGGGAGCTATGACAGTCCACGAGCACATCAGGTTCCTCTCCTGTGAGCTAAGAACCAGGTTCTGAGGATATCACAGAACAGGCTCGCCCAAACCCAGAGAGTTTGACATTAGAAAATAATCACCTGGGTTTTATTCGTTCCTCACCTTTGCAGTGTTATGTGTTAGGTAATGGCCATGAGAGCCTCAGACACCTGTTCTTCACATATGAGATGTTTAACTGTACGTTAGAGTGCATGAACGTTCAGGTGTTCCTAATAAAGTGGAATGTGAGTGTATCAATTGAAGAATTGTAATACTCTGGTACCTCGGCATATGAATGTAATCTGTTCCGGAGGCGAGCTCTTAAGGCGAAATTTCGTACTGCGAAATGCATTTTCCCATAGGAAAGAATGTAAACGCAGATAATCCGTTCCAGCCACCCAGAAATATTACCAATATTACCAATTTCCAACACTCCACGCACATTTTTATATCTAAAAACATTTAGAAATTATATGTAAATTGAGTAAAATATGAAATAAATAGGCAATAAATGCCTGGGCCTCAAAGTTCTCTGTCTTATACATGATTTGTGCTCACCTGGGTTGCCAGATCATACTGACAAAATCCCACTTAGGCAGCGCTAAAAATCCACCTACACTGATTTTATTTTCACATTTTCCAACACTTTTTTTTATTTTTTACTTTTTTCATTCACTATTGATCAAAGGAATGCCACTACCTGTGTCCACATCATCGGAAATATATATTTTGTAAAAGACTGGACAACTTGAATGTTATCCTGAAACTGTTGTTCTGATCTGTTGGAACCCTTTAGTAAAATCTGGTTCTGTTTTATGCAGCATTGTGGTTCAGTTCTGGTCCATTTCTCTTTGATGGAGTCGCAATTTCATGCTAACATTTCAACAAGCTGTGGGTCAGGAGGTTGGCTCGACCGTGCCTGACTCCATGTTTGGGCTCGTTGTCTTGCTCAAACGTCCATCTCTTGCACAGATATTTGAATGGTGAGATTAACTTTTCCTCTAACATCTGGCAGTACTTTACTCCATTCATGTTTGCACAGAAGCACCAAGACATCATGCTGCACCCATCACCATGCTTCACTGATGTTCTCGAGATCGTACTGTACTCACAACCGGCCATTCTGCAGAAGAGCTTTGAGCTGTTGAACTACTTTCACATCCTCTCTGTGCTTGTTCTACAGAAAAATCCTGAGGGACGGAGATGAAGATGAAGATTTTCCTCACTGTATATTGTTTTCAGGTCGTCCTGCAGCTCCTTTCAGCTCAGTTCCCTTTCGTAGTCTCTGAGGAACCCTGTGAGGTCCCGAGGCAATGTTTAAGGATTTTTGTTATGGCTCTGAAGCTTCCTCAAATCCAAGTGTTGGTTAATAACGCTGTCCCTGAGCTCCGTGACCTTCACCATGTCTGCTGCTTTTAACAGATCTTCCAGACCAGTAACGGAAACACCTGAGAATATTTTGCTATGCAGCATTTCCATGTATAACTTTAATTATTGTGATTTTTTATAAAAAGTAATAAGGAGAAAAGATGTTATGTGCGTAAGATAGAGTTATATATACATAAGGATATATTCTTTCTTTCTTTTTTCTTTCTTTCAGTTTTCCTTCTTTCTTTCCTTAATTTGTTATGTAAAACATGCTTTTATTTAGTATTGTTCTCAGTGTATAAAGACATCAACTCCCTCAGGAGGAAGAATTAGAGGAGGGGAATTATGGGAATTGTTCATACCGGTACAGACCAGATATCGTGCACACACACACACACACACACACACACAGAGGTTAAAAGAAACGCCTTGCAAACACCGGCTTCCGACTGCACCCTGACTGATGGAGCCAAAATCCTGAAGGGAATGTTTGACTGTGTGTGTGTGTGAGTGTGTGTGTGAGTGTCACGTTAGGAGGAAACATGACCCACTCTGAAGGAGGCCCAGGTTAGAGAGGTTCTCTCAGGGTGTGTGTTGTTATTCTTTCAGGGACGGAGAGATGAAGAGATGGATGGAGGGATGGAGAGGTGCGGCCGCAGTAATCAGTGTAGTTAAAACACAAAAAACAGACACACACACACACACACACAGACGCGCACTTCCCGTTCTTGGACTAAAAGTGACACACACAGAGCTACTGGGAATGTCACACACGCACACACATACACACACACACACACACAGACACACACACACACACACACAGGGGGGTGTTAGGTGTTTGAATGGCAGGAAATCCCTGATATGTTTTCTGTACTTACAGAGAGAGAGAGAGAGAGAGAGAGAGAGAGAGATCTGTTTTTCTCTCTCCCACTCTCTGGGACTGTCACTACCTGTCTTACTCACAGTCTTTGTCTTTGTTCAACTGTCTCACTCGGTGTGTCATATTCATACTTTTTCTATATCCATCTGTCTCTCTGTATCTATATGCGTCTGTCTCACTGTATCTATATCCGTCTGTCTCACTGTATCTATATGCGTCTGTCTCACTGTATCTATATGCGTCTGTCTCACTGTATCTATATGCGTCTGTCTCACTGTATCTATATGCGTCTGTCTCACTGTATCTATATCCGTCTGTCTCACTGTATCTATATGCGTCTGTCTCACTGTATCTATATGCGTCTGTCTCACTGTATCTATATGCGTCTGTCTCACTGTATCTATATCCATGTGTCTCACTGTATCTATATCCGTCTGTCTCTCTGTATCTATATGCGTCTGTCTCACTGTATCTATATGCGTCTGTCTCACTGTATCTATATGCGTCTGTCTCACTGTATCTATATGCGTCTGTCTCACTGTATCTATATGCGTCTGTCTCACTGTATCTATATCGTCTGTCTCACTGTATCTATATCCGTCTGTCTCACTGTATCTATATCCGTCTGTCTCACTGTATCTATATCCGTCTGTCTCACTGTATCTATATGCGTCTGTCTCACTGTATCTATATGCGTCTGTCTCACTGTATCTATATGCGTCTGTCTCACTGTATCTATATGCGTCTGTCTCACTGTATCTATATCCATGTGTCTCACTGTATCTATATCCGTCTGTCTCTCTGTATCTATATGCGTCTGTCTCACTGTATCTATATGCGTCTGTCTCACTGTATCTATATGCGTCTGTCTCACTGTATCTATATCCGTCTGTCTCACTGTATCTATATGCGTCTGTCTCACTGTATCTATATCCGTCTGTCTCACTGTATCTATATGCGTCTGTCTCACTGTATCTATATGCGTCTGTCTCACTGTATCTATATCCATGTGTCTCACTGTATCTATATCCGTCTGTCTCTCTGTATCTATATGCGTCTGTCTCACTGTATCTATATCCGTCTGTCTCACTGTATCTATATGCGTCTGTCTCACTGTATCTATATGAGTCTGTCTCACTGTATCTATATCCGTCTGTCTCACTGTATCTATATGCGTCTGTCTCACTGTATCTATATGAGTCTGTCTCACTGTATCTATATGCGTCTGTCTCACTGTATCTATACGCGTCTGTCTCACTGTATCTATACCCGTCTGTCTCACTGTATCTATATGAGTCTGTCTCACTGTATCTATATGCATCTGTCTCACTGTATCTATACGAGTCTGTCTCACTGTATCTATACCCATCTGTCTCACTGTATCTATATGAGTCTGTCTCACTGTATCTATATGCGTCTGTCTCACTGTATCTATATGCGTCTGTCTCACTGTATCTATATCCGTCTGCCTCACTGTATCTATATGAGTCTGTCTCACTGTATCTATATGCGTCTGTCTCACTGTATCTATATGAGTCTGTCTCACTGTATATATATGCGTCTCTCACTGTATCTATATGAGTCTGTCTCACTGTATCTATATCCGTCTGTCTCACTGTATCTATATGAGTCTGTCTCACTGTATCTATATGGGTCTGTCTCACTGTATCTATATGCGTCTGTCTCACTGTATCTATATGCGTCTGTCTCACTGTAGCTATATGAGTCTGTCTCACTGTATCTATATGCGTCTGTCTCACTGTATCTATATGCGTCTGTCTCACTGTATCTATATGAGTCTGTCTCACTGTAGCTATATGAGTCTGTCTCACTGTATCTATATGCGTCTGTCTCACTGTATCTATATGCGTCTGTCTCACTGTATCTATATGCGTCTGTCTCACTGTATCTATAAGCGTCTGTCTCACTGTATCTATATGAGTTTGTCTCACTGTATCTATATGAGTCTGTCTCACACTCTCTATATCCATCTGTTTATATGAGTCTGTCTCAATATATCTATATGAGTCTGTCTCATTGTATCTATCTGCATCTATATTGTATCTATATCTATATGCGTCTGTCTCACTGTATCTATATCCGTCTGTCTCACTGTATCTATATGGGTCTGTCTCACTGTATCTATATGCGTCTGTCTCACTGTATCTATATGCGTCTGTCTCACTGTAGCTATATGAGTCTGTCTCACTGTATCTATATGAGTCTGTCTCACTGTATCTATATGCGTCTGTCTCACTGTATCTATATGAGTTTGTCTCACTGTATCTATATGAGTCTGTCTCACACTCTCTATATCCATCTGTTTATATGAGTCTGTCTCAATATATCTATATGAGTCTGTCTCACTGTAGCTATATGAGTCTGTCTCACCGTATCTATATGAGTCTGTCTCACTGTATCTATATGCGTATGTCTCACACTCTCTATATCCATCTGTTTATATGAGTCTGTCTCAATATATCTATATGAGTCTGTCTCACTGTAGCTATATGAGTCTGTCTCACCGTATCTATATGAGTCTGTCTCACTGTATCTATATGCGTCTGTCTCACTGTATCTATATGAGTCTGTCTCACTGTAGCTATATGAGTCTGTCTCACCGTATCTATATGAGTCTGTCTCACTGTATCTATATGCGTCTGTCTCACTGTATCTATATGAGTCTGTCTCACTGTATCTATATGAGTCTGTCTCACTGTATCTATATGAGTCTGTCTCACACTCTCTATATCCATCTGTTTATATGAGTCTGTCTCAATATATCTATATGCGTCTGTCTCATTGTCTCCATATGCATGTGTATCGCTATAACTATATGCGTCTGTCTCACACTCTCAATATGTGTCTGTCTCACTCTCTCAATATGCGTCTGTCTCACTCTCTGTATATGTGTCTGTCTCACTCTCTCTATGTGCATCTGTCTCACTCTCTCTATGTGCATCTGTCTCACTCGCTCTATATACATCTATGTCACTGTATTTATATGCGCCTGTCTCACTCTCTCTATATGCATCTGTCTCACTCTCTCTATATGCATCTGTCTCACTCTCTCCATATGCATCTGTCTCACTCTCTCTATATGCATCTGTCTCACAGTCTCTATATGCATCTGTCTCACTCTCTCTATATGCATTTGTCTCACAGTATCTATATGCATCTGTCTCACATTCTCTATATGCATCTGTCTCACTCTCTCGATATGCGTCTGTCTCACTCTCTCTATATACGTCTGTCTCACACTCTATATATGC
>QNUK01000102.1:682500-687500 GCA_013621035.1 Clarias magur
GCACGCACACACACACACACACACACACATGCACACACACACGCACACACACACACACACTGTTAGTGAGTACAGTCACTGTGTGCCGATCAGAAGGTAGCGTTCAGTGTAAATCTAATCTGCTCTAACAGCACACACTCGGCGCTCTAAAGCCACACACTTCAGCGCAGCGCGGCCACACTGGCACTCTAACGGCACACACACTCTGTGGAGTGGCACAGACACACTGGCACTCTAAGAGCACACACATTATAGAGTAGCGCACGCACACTGGCACGCTAATGGCACACACTCTCTGGAGTGACACGGGCACATCGCTGAGAAGAGAAAGCTCCACTCATGAGAAGCATATGTTACTGCCACAGGACTGTAATTACTGATGTAAGTCAGAAGAGGGACAGACACTGCTAACTAGGACTGTGTGTGTGTGTGTGTGTGTGTGTGTGTGTGTGTGTGTGTGTGTGTGTGTGTGTGTGCGAGACCTGAGGTGTGCCTCAAGGTCCTGTTCTAGGAAAGTTCCCCCCGAGAGGATGGGTGCAGAGGATCAGGAATGTGAACACACAGTCAGGAGAGACAGAGAGTGAGATAAAAAAAAACAGAGAGAGAGAGAGAGAGAGAGAAAAGTCTGTAAAGAATTGGAGAGTGGAGCTCTGATCGGCAGAGGTCAGAGTTATGGGCGGAGCTACTGGAGGTTAAATTATGACTGCGTGCTGTAACGAGCTCAGTGTGAACTCGCCGCGTACGATATTGAGCGTGCTCCGCTTTCAAACCCTGGGGTTCGTGATGCACAGAACGTTTAAGGGTTCTCACAGTGAAGAACCTTAATTACAGCTTATTTAATCACTCTCACACACACACACACACTCAGAAATCCTGCCAGGACCTTTATTGTCTTGTTACTGGGATTACTGGTGCCCGTCTACACCAGACCCTTAAGGGTTCCACCAAAGGGAGACCCCAAGCACCTTAATTACAGAGTCATTACAAGTCATTCTTGTTTGAAATTGGGGATCTTTGGGGTCTTTGGACTGTCGGAGGAAACCGGAGAACCCTGAGGGAGAACATGCAAACTCCATGCACACAGGACCCGAGGCGGGAATCGAACCCGGACCCTGGAGGTGCTGACTTACTTTTAGTACAAAAGGTTCCTTAATCTACAGAATTTCTGAGAAAGTTCCTCTGAGAACCTTTAACGGATCCCTTCACAGTAAACAGCTTCATTTACACATTTGTTATTCAGACCAGGTACAACAACGTGTGAAATCAGGCTCTTTAAATGGAAGTTCTGCTCCAGCTCGAAGGAGAACCTTTAAGACATTCCTGCACAACAAAGAACCTCTTGAAATGTATAAAAATCTTGTTTTCTTTTTGTATGGCTATTTAACGGTCCTTCTTTCCGGGTCCTTTGTTGCCCGAACTGGAGCGCTCTGAAACGGTTCTACAGAGAACCTTTAGTGCTTTTGACAGAGGCACAATCACAGAATCATTGGTTCCAGCTTGTCCATGTGCAGGGAATCTAGCGGCATGTCGAGGAGCTCTGTAAGGAGTTTGCCGTGGAATCTGGAAGGGTTCTGCCGCACAGAACCTTAACGTCTTCCTTCAGCAGCTTTGGCTCCTTTTAACGTTCTCAGAGAGTATTTTCCAGACGTTACCGCCATGTCCTTCTTATTACCCGTCTCTCCTTCGCGCTAATCTTCCGGCTCGTTAGTTCCTGCCGCGAGTGAGAACCGGGTCGGGATTGTGGCGTGTTCCGCCGATCCTCTGGTTTGTGACTGATGAGCAACAGATGGATGTTTAGTGTAAAATCCGTGTAGTATAATTTTAACCAGATTGTGAGATGGGTGTGCTGTATCACTCAAAACCACAGATACACATCTACACAACTCCGCGCAATGTGTGTGTGTGTGTGTGTGTGTGTGTGTGTGTGTGTGTGTGTCTGTCTGTCTGTCTGTCTGTCTGATGGTCTGTTTAACACATTTGGATTTGAGTTATGATACCAACATCTCTCTCTCTCTCTCTCTCTCTCACACACACACACACACACACACACACACACACACACACACACGTACGTACGCACGTACGTATAAACTCTGTAAATGACTGACATCTACTCGGGCAGCGCTCCAATATGAAATCCTGATAAATGTCGTAAGAGTGTCACGCTTTTCTTCAGGAATTTTATAAACAACGGCCAACTCTGCTTTTACAATCACAAACAGCTGACACCAGATTTTTCTGTCGTTTCTTTTTTTTTTTTTTTTAGACAAAATTGTAGATTTTAAATAAAAATAGCATCAATGAAGCTACTAATGTCTGATCTTTTATTTTTCCCCTAGCTTGTTATTGACAAAACAAACAAAAAAAGGGTTTTATACGTACGTTATCGTTTCCATAGCAACATCTTGTTCACAAAACTTGCAGATACAGTGAAGTTTTGTAACCAAGTTTTCCAAGTACCGGTAACCAATTTTTACGCTTCTCCGCACATGCTCGGTTACATGACAAGCGGCTTTTAAAACTTTTTTGCCATATTAAGTTCATGAAAGAGGAAATATTTATAGCGACTGTTTCTAGCCGCTCTAACGTAAGTGAAAACAGGAACGAATGTTAAACATAACTAGAAGCAATAGGGGTGAAAAAATCCCAAAAATTTGAGAAAGATTTACAAGATCAGCTACGCATAATGATTCTGCTGATTCATGTTTCACCACATCGATTTTTTACAAATAAGTTTTACAAATGTTTTATGTTTGCATTTGAACTGGTGAAATTTTGCATTTACTGTATAATCCTACAGGTGGTGCTCTAAACGATTCACATACTAACACGGGGTAGAGAATTATTTGCAAGTTTGCTTGGAACCGGAAAAAATAGTAAAAATTGAAAAGTATGGATATTTATAAAATCATGATACAAATCGAATCAGCTCCTGGGTATCGTGATAATATCGTATCGTGTCCTCCCTAGTGAATATATAAATATATAGAGATTTGTATCGTGTGTGTATATAGATATAGATATATACGGTATACACTTTTTTGTGCTTTTGTCAACCTGAACTAAAAAATGTAAAAAATGTAAAAATAAAAAATAAAAATACTAAGAAAAAAACACTGATTTAAATTTAGCCACACCCACAAATCTCCATAACGGTCAAGCTTGAAATATGAAAAGATAAAAAACACTTCTGACTGAATTGTGACAGAAAAGAAAAGCACAACTGGAAATTATTTTTGAACAGAATAATAAAAAAGTGAAGTGCAGAATGACAGACCGACAGGCAGAGCTCCGATAGGCTGAGGTCAGAGTGATGGGCGGGGCTAGTGTACCAGGATTATTCATTCACAAAAACTTCGAGTCGTTGTATGCTGTTAGGAGTTCAACATAAAATTTGAAAAATATATTTTTTTAAAGACTCTTCTGGATCCTTTAAGGGCTTCTCACGATCCTTATTCTGAATAAATATATCATAAAATGAATAAGAAGAATAATTAGCAGCAAATCAGAGTACTACGTAACAGCTGTACACTAAGGCCACCTTTGTTAAATCTGAATAAACAGGATTTGTAAGAATTCCACGTTCCTGCAAACAGTTACCAAATGCTTGTGCTTGGTGGGTTTCATCCAGGTACTCCGGTTTCCTCCCACAGAACAAAGACATGCAGATTCGGTTAACTGGAAATCCTAAATTGCCTGTAGTGTGTGAACAAGTGTGTGAATGTTCACCCACTACGGCTGTATAACGGGAATAAATCCAACGGTCACCGCTGGCCTTCACATTTCCCTAGTTGGACTCCAACTAGGAGGTTCCTAGGTGGATGGAAATTCTACATCCTTCACACATATATATATATATATATATCATACCTTACCGAACAGTAAAGCACAGCCTTAAGACCCTGAGCGACTACCAGCCCTCGAAGATTAAACAAGTCGAATGTGGATGTAAGTACATAAATTATTACACCAATCATCTTTATTGATCTGTTGGTCCGCGTCCTGACAGCGCAGTAAATTAGAGCGGGGAATAAACGAGACTCATTTCAGGAGCCTCGTTTGTTCTGGAGATGCGATGCTGACGTGTTTAAGTGCAGCACTCGCACGACATTTCAGCTGACAGGAATGTGAGCCGGAGCGCTTCCTGTGCGGCTCATCATCAGACTGCTGAGTCCGAGACGCTGCCTCATGCTCCGTGTCGGGGATTTCCCTGACAAAACCTGCCAAATTCTTCCGAAATCTCGCCTCCGCACCATCTCTGTGTAAGGCCTGTCGCTCCCACACACACACACACACACACACACACACACACACACACACACACACACACAGAGGAAGGAGTTGTGCAGGAATCTGATTAGACACAGTGTCTCTCTCTCTCTCTCTCTCTCTCTCATTAGGCAGCTCGGTTTGTCCCCTAACGAATCCCCCCGAGGACAGACTCGGTCTCCGCGTGAGAATAAAAGGCAGCGGCTCGACACCATTAGCGCGTTCGGGGCGACGTCTAATTGATGCCTTGTTCGGGGTGACTGCGAGGGCCTCTTTGATCAAGTGAGAAGTTTCCTTGGGAAATTGAATCAAGACGGAGAGAAGACGAAGAAGAGGAAGAAGAAGAAGAAGAAGAAGCGCTCCGTTGTTCCTTTCAAAACGATTCCGTCCTCTTTGTCACTCCCTCTTTTCAGCGTTCACTCAGATGAACTTGTGTGTCTCGGCGTCTGACAGGAGGAGAGTGCGTGCGTGCATGTGTGTGTGTGTGTGTGTGTGTGTGTGTGTGTGTGTGAGTGTGAGTGTGTGACACACCCCAATGGCGCTCCTTTTTTCCTCCCTCGGCAGTGTTTGGACACGCTGTGACTCCCAGCTGCAGCTTTGGAGCTTTGAGTCTTCACAACTGGGCGGGAGTGAAAAATTCCCCGAAAGGAGGCAGGGAGGATTTTTTTTTTTTGCCTTATTTGTTATGGGAAAGGGAGATAGAGCAAGGTCTGGTCCCTTTGTATGTGTGT
>QNUK01000102.1:690000-695000 GCA_013621035.1 Clarias magur
ACCCAACACTCTCTCACAAACCCCAACACTCTCACACAAACCCAACACTCTCACACAAACCCAACACACTCACACAAACCCAACACACTTATACAAACCCAATACAGTCACACAAACCCAGCACACTCATACAAACCCAATACAGTCACACAAACCCAACACACTCACACAAACCCAACACACTCACACAAAACCCAACACACTCACACAAACCCAACACTCTCACACAAACCCAACACTCTCACACAAACCCAACACACTCACACAAACCCAACACACTCACACAAACCCAACACACTCACACAAACCCAACACACTCACACAAACCCAACACACTCACACAAAACCCAACACTCTCACACAAACCCAACACACTTATACAAACCCAATACAGTCACACAAACCCAACACACTCACACAAACCCAACACTCTCTCACAAACCCAACACACTCACACAAACCCAACACACTCACACAAACCCAACACACTCACACCAACCCAACACACTCACACAAACCAAACACTCACACCAACCCAACACACTCACACCAACCCAACACACTCACACAAACCAAACACTCACACCAACCCAGCACACTCATACAAACCCAACACACTCATACAAACCCAACACACTCACACAAATCCAAAGACACTTACACACTCACACACGCAGCACAGAAACTCAGAAAATGAGTCCAGAATTATGTGCACAGTGTTCTACTAGAGATGCCGTATGTGTATGTGTGTGTGTGTGTGTGTGTGTGTGTGTGTGTGTGTGTGTGTGTGTGTGTGTGTGTGTGCGGTCACGAACGTGTAACACTGCTGCCAAAGCTTGAACCACAACTTCCAGAATTCTTTAAATATTATGGCTTCCTCGCTCACGTCAGTTCTTAATAAAAGAGAGAAGGAGAGACGAAATAATCTGAGGAGGGAAATTGTTTTTCTTTTTTCTTTTTCATGCTGCATCCGAAAGCGTAGACGCCATGAGCAGGCGCGGGACCTTTAGAGGGGCTTCAGGAACTAAACAAAAAGGAAAGGACAGGAAAGAAAGAAAGAAAGAAAAATATGAGAGCAGCATTGAATTCTGCTTTTATTAGAAAAGTAAAGATGGTCTGAAAAGCTAGTAAAAAAGGAGAGAGAGAGAGAGAGAGAGAGAGACATTGTCCCTTAAGAGCACTAAAAACATTAAGGCTTCCATTTTGCGTGAAGTGCGGCCATTTCTGTCCGAGCCCGTGCGTTATCGCAATTTTACCCCAGATGGGGGGACATAAAGGATTTTGAGTGTCACCCCCCCCTCCACACACACACACACACACACACACACACACACACACACATACACACACACACACATACACACACACACACACACACACACACACACACACACACACATACACCTTTTGCCTCTGAAACAAACGGAAGAAAACATTTTCTGCAGCATTTTTTTTTTTTTGTCTTTTGGCAAATGGCAGAGTAAATGGTCCCTCTCTTTTTTCTTTCTTTTCTTTTTTTTTTTTTTTACTTACGGAGCGAAAGATAAAATAACTCACACACTCCAGAGCTCAAAAACAAGCCAGTGTCTATCTACAGATCTGTGTGCTTGTTGTGGACGGCGGCCAATCGGAGGTATGCAGCGAATGGACAACATCTGCAGAGAGCTGCACACTGAAGGCTAGCGTTTCTGTGTGCATTTGTGTGTGTGTGTGTGTGTGTGTGTGTGTGTGTCGAGGTGGGAGAGCGGGACATTCCTGGCTGATGACAGCCGTCACAGTCACACACACACACAGGAATGCATGAAGGAGGAGGGGGGACCAGCACCTGAACGCCACAGATGGATATGAGGGAGGACGGGGGGGGGGGGGGGGGGAAAAGGAAAGGGAAAAAGAGCGAGAGTGACACAAGGGAATGATGACAGAGAAAGATTAAGAAAGACAAGACAAGAAAGTGGCGGGGGGTTGAAGATACAAGTGACGAGAAATAAAATGAAAACTTAAGTCACAAAAGAAGACAAAAAAATAGGAACAGGAAAGATAGCGAGATGAGAGGGTGAGAGAGGAGGCTAAAGAGAGAGCGTGAATGAACAGAAAGACAGACAGCAAGGAAAAAAGAGTAAATAAGAAGAAAGGAAAGATGAGAAAGAAAGAGAAATCAAATCAGATAATGATGCAAAAACCACAAGACGAAAGACAGAACGCAGGAGCAAGAGGAGAAGATAGGAGATGAGTGAGGAGTGTGGAGGAGAATGACAGCAAGTGAGAGAGAGAGAGAGAGAGAGAGAGAGAGAGAGTAAACAACAGAAAGTGAAAAGAACAAGGGACAAAAGGTAACAGTGAGGGGGAAAAAAACAAACACAAAACAGAAGATGGAAAAGTCAGCATCTAAAAAAATGCGAGAACAGACAAACGTAAGAGAGAGAGGGAGAGAAATAAAGAACAGAGTGGAATAAGAGAGGGAGGGAAAAAACAAGAACCACTTGGTAGAAAAGACGAAAGGAAAAATGACAAGAGAAGAAAGAAAGACGGAAAAAGAAAAGAGAGAAAAAGAGAGAATGAGATTAAAAAGAAAGAAAGAAAGTGGAAAGACAGGTACAGGAAGGAAGAGAGACTTAAGAAAGAAAGGAAAAGTGAAAGAAAAAAAACAGGAAAAAGCCAGTGAGAGAGGGAGAGAGAGAGGACCGAGGGACAAGAAGAAGTGGAACAGTTAACAAGAATCTGAAGAGAAGACGAAATCACCTACAAACAATTTGCGAAAAATGAACAACTGAAACAGAAGAGAAAAGGGAAAAAAGAAAGAAAGAGAGAGAGAGAGAGAGAGAGAGAGAGAGAGAGATACAGCAGATAAGGAAGAAAGCCAAGAAAAACTGATAAAAAAAAACAAAAAAACAAGTCAGACAAGGAAAATGTGAAGAAGGGTTAAAAGACAGAAGGGATGAGTCTAATGATGACATGAAAGAGGGATAAAGACTGAAAAAGAGAACAAATATATTGAGAAAAAAGGGAAAAGACGGACAGCAAAAAAGCAGAATGAAAGAACAGGAGTGAGGAGGATGAGACAGGAGGAGACGGGATGATCTGTCACATGTACGTTACAGAAAAGAGAGAGAAAGAGAGAAAAAAAGAAATGCAGTGATAGAATGAAAAGGGAAAAGTGATAAAAGACAGTGACAGTGTGTGTGTCTGTGTGTGTGTGTGTGTGTGTGAAAGAGAGAGAGAGAGAGAGAGAGAGGAGGGAAAAAAATACAGAATGATGGAGAGACAGAAAGAGGGATGAAAGTGTCTCTGCTGTCATTAGTTGCCAT
This sequence comes from Clarias magur, assembly GCA_013621035.1. Taxonomy (NCBI): domain Eukaryota; kingdom Metazoa; phylum Chordata; class Actinopteri; order Siluriformes; family Clariidae; genus Clarias; species Clarias magur. Next base: position 693,306 of record QNUK01000102.1, read on the forward strand.
GCGAGCCCTTCACCACCGCTCCCACAGTGACTTTTGCCCCCCTGCTGCCCCCCTGCTGCCCCCCTGCTGCCCCCTCTGCTGCCCCCTAGCCCCTCTCCTTTACCCACCTCTCTCTCTCTCTCTCTCTCTCTCTCTCTCTCTCTCTCTCTTGCTCCTGTGCAGCGTGAGAGGAATCTGCACGGCCGGCTGCAGGAACACCGACAGTGGCCTGGATTAAGCAGAACATTTATCGAATATGCGCTCCAGATGTGTCGGAAATCACACACACACACGCACACATGCACGCGCACACACACACGTAAACATGCCTGATGGATAGAGAGAGTGTGAGAGTAAGAGAGAGAAGGAGGGGGGGGATCATGTGGGCAGTTTGTGAGTTAAATAATGAAGAATATAAACATATAAAATACACATAAACTAAGAAAGAAAATCGGAAAATAGATATCGGGAGAAAAAAGCAAGAAGAAGGAGCACAATGAGAAGAGGAGGAGACGGAGATATAGTCTAATGACATGGAGCACACGCGAGGATGAGGAGGAGATCAAACAGAACAGAAACAGATAAACAGATAAATGCAGACCAGCAGCAACAGGAGGAACAAAAAGGAGTAAAAACCAAAAGATCAAGGAGGAGGAGAACAATAAGCGAGAGAAGAAGCAGGAAACAGAAAGGAAAAAAAGGAGGAGAAAAATGTAGCAAACAGGTGAAGGCTAGGAGCAAAAAGAGGAGGAGGAGGAAAAGATATAATGAGAAAAAGGAGAAGAAGTGGGAAAATGAGAAGAAAAAAGGAGGAGCAAAGGGAGAAAGAAGAGAAGAAATGAGGAGAAGAAGAGCAGAGAAAAATAAACTGAAACAGGTGGCGGACACGGAGGAGGGGAAGGAAAAGGAGAAGAAGAAAAGGAGGAAAGTTCATTAAAAATGTAAAAATGTTAAAAAGAAGAAAAATGAATTAAAAGTGGACGAAGAAAATATGACAGAAGCGAGTGAGAGAAGAAGTGAAGGAGGAGGAGAAGTCTGTAGGAGAGAAGAAAAAGAGGAGAGGAGAATAAGGAGAAGGAAAAAAGGGGAAGAACAGAAGGAGGAAATAAAGCAGAGAAAAGGAGGAGATGGAGAAGCTAGAGATGAAAAATGAGAAGGAGAAATGGGGAAAAAAGTAAAGAAGAGTAAAAAGGTAAAGAAGAAAAAGGGAACATAATGATGAAAAGTAAATAAAGGGATGAAAAGGAGGAGAAGAAGAAGGAAAAGTGACAGGAGGAGAGGGAGAAAGGGAAGATAGAAAGTATGGTGAGGAGGAAAGAGAGCAGAGGGAGATAAAGGGGGGAGAGAGAAAGAGAGAGAGAGGGAGAGGAGGATGAGGAAGAGAGAGAGAGGGAGAGAGAGAGAGAGGGGAGGATGAGGAAGAGAGAGACTAATAGCGTAACTGAGCTGAGTAACAGAGTGATGGAAATCATTTCACTGAAACTGTGTTCATGATAATAAACATCAACTTATCATGAGAGAGAGAGACGACAGAGGACGAGTCACCCAGAGCAGCCAGACGTCACTGCACTCATTCTCCTCTATTCCTCCACATCACAAAAAAAATCCTAAAAATGTCCTTTTGACACAAACCTGTGATTTCCTGAGAGCAAACTGACATCCGGACTACAAACAGACAGACAGAGACAGACAGATAGAGGCAGACAGACAGAGACA
>QNUK01000102.1:697500-700000 GCA_013621035.1 Clarias magur
TGTAATAATATAGTGTTATGATGGAGTTGTGGTGTAATGATGTAATGGTATAGTGATATGATGGTGTAATGGCTCTGTGGTATAATGATGTATTGGTATAGTGATATGATGGAATTTTGGTGTAATGATGTATTGGTATAGTGATATGATGGTGTAATGGTGCTGTGTTATAATGATGTGTTGGTATAATGATATGATGGAGTTGTGGTGTAATGATGTAATGGTATAGTGATATGATGGTGTAATGGTGCTGTGGTATAATGATGTGTTGGTATAGTGATATGATGGAGTTGTGGTGTAATGATATAATGGTAAAGTGATATGATGGAGTTGTGTTGAATGATGTAACGGTAAAGTGATATGATGGTGTAATGGTGCTGTGGTATAATGATGTAATGGTATAGTGATATGATGGAATTTTGGTGTAATGATATAATGGTAAAGTGATATGATGGAGTTGCGTTGAATGATGTAATGGTAAAATGATATGATGGTGTAATGTTGCTGTGGTATAATGATGTATTGGTATAGTGATATGATGGTGTAATGGTGCTGTGGTATAATGATGTATTGGTATAGTGATATGATGGAGTTGTGGTGTAATGATATAATGGTAAAGTGATATGATGGTGTAATGTTGCTGTGGTATAATGATGTATTGGTATAGTGATATGATGGAATTTTGGTGTAATGATGTAATGGTATAGTGATATGATGGTGTAATGGTGCTGTGGTATAATGATGTGTTGGTATAATGATATGATGGAGTTGTGGTGTAATGATGTAATGGTATAGTGATATGATGGTGTAATGGTGCTGTGTTATAATGATGTGTTGGTATAGTGATATGATGGAGTTGTGGTGTAATGATATAATGGTAAAGTGATATGATGGTGTAATGGCGCTGTGGTATAATGATGTATTGGTATAGTGATATGATGGAGTTGTGGTGTAATGATATAATGGTAAAGTGATATGATGGAGTTGTGTTGAATGATGTAACGGTAAAGTGATATGATGGTGTAATGGTGCTGTGGTATAATGATGTAATGGTATAGTGATATGATGGAATTTTGGTGTAATGATATAATGGTAAAGTGATATGATGGAGTTGCGTTGAATGATGTAATGGTAAAGTGATATGATGGTGTAATGTTGCTGTGGTATAATGATGTATTGGTATAGTGATATGATGGTGTAATGGTGCTGTGGTATAATGATGTATTGGTATAGTGATATGATGGAGTTGTGGTGTAATGATATAATGGTAAAGTGATATGATGGAGTTGCGTTGAATGATGTAATGGTAAAGTGATATGATGGTGTAATGTTGCTGTGGTATAATGATGTATTGGTATAGTGATATGATGGAGTTGTGGTGTAATGATATAATGGTAAAGTGATATGATGGTGTAATGGTGCTGTGGTATAATGATGTAATGGTATAGTGTTATGATGGAGTTGTGGTGTAATGATATAATGGTTAAAGTGATATAATGGTGTAATGTTGATGTGGTATAATGATGTATTGGTATAGTGATATGATGGAGTTGTGTTGAATGATGTAATGGTAAAGTGATATGATGGTGTAATGGTGCTGTGGTATAATGATGTATTGGTATAGTGATATGATGGAATTTTGGTGTAATGATGTAATGGTATAGTGATATGATGGTGTAATGGCGCTGTGGTATAATGATGTATTGGTATAGTGATATGATGGTGTAATGCTGCTGTGGTATAATGATGTATTGGTATAGTGATATGATGGAATTTTGGTGTAATGATGTAATGGTATAGTGATATGATGGTGTAATGGCGCTGTGGTATAATGATGTATTGGTATAGTGATATGATGGTGTAATGGCGCTGTGGTATAATGATGTATTGGTATAGTGATATGATGGAATTTTGGTGTAATGATGTAATGGTAAAGTGATATGATGGTGTAATGGTGCTGTGGTATAATGATGTAATGGTATAGTGATATGATGGAGTTGTGTTGAATGATGTAACGGTAAAGTGATATGATGGTGTAATGGTGCTGTGGTATAATGATGTAATGGTATAGTGATATGATGGAGTTGTGGTGTAATGATATAATGGTAAAGTGATATGATGGTGTAATGGTGCTGTGGTGTAAGGATGTATTGGTATAGTGATATGATGGAGTTGCGTTGAATGATGTAATGGTATAGTGTTATGATGGAGTTGCGGTGTAGTGATGTAAGAGTATAGTGATATGATGGTGTAATGGCGCTGTGGTATAATGATGTAATGGTATGGCGATATGATAGTGTAGTGGTGACATGGTGTAATGGTGTTGTGCTGTAGTGCTGTTGTGTACCTGCTGGTGTACATTACGTGATGTTGTGGTCTTTAGACGTTGAGGCGGAGAGATTTAAACGCTGCACTTGATATGTTGTTCTCTGGGTAAAAAGTGTAATTGAAGATAATTACAGAGCGTGACTGGTTTAATTACAGCTCATTTTATCCACTT